>JAZGTK010000294.1:0-61408 GCA_036877625.1 Ambastaia sidthimunki
ACCTACAACATACTACATACAAAGTATCTTAAGCTATTTAAAACTGATCGGCGCTCCCATTTTTGTTTGGCAATAACCGCCACTGCCAGCTAATGTTTAATAGTTTCACGTTTATGACTGTTGTTAAAAGCACCAGTTGTGCGGCCATTAGCAAGTGCAGTTTTTACAAAGGCCGAGACATGTCTCTAAACTGTAACTAAAAGAGGGCGATTTGCCTTGCAAAAAAAGCACAGCTGCCCTTTAGATGCCTCATTGGCTTCTAAGATCCGGAGCAATCGGAATCTGAATCATTTGGATAATTGACCTTCTGCGCGAATACATTAGAATAAATTAATTTTGATTGGCCACGGAGCATCGCGAACAAAGTAGGAGGGTCGGTTCTTTTATATTCAGGGTTGGTTTGTTACTGCAGGTCTCAGAGGTGATTATGCATGCTATTCTGTGTGTATTATGCATTTCTTCAATTTAATAAAGTAATTCTGGCTCGCAGCTAAGCGCTGCACCGCAGTCTAGTCGTGGCAGAACTCCATGATTGAAGTAGATGTTTGGAAAGTCTTGTGCGGAAATGCCTAGCTATAAATTTTTCTACCCAGGCCTGTCGAGATAAACAAATCAGTGTGTTCTGTGTACGCACAATTTGACCGGAGGTAATCTTAAGTACAGCTAGCGAATCTCAAGGCCAGCTGTGTGTGTATGTGTGTGTGTTGGTTGTGTGACCTCGGATGAGTCCTCGGTTACATCTGTGAGCATTAAAATTGGTCGTCTTACATTGTTACCTGAAGGATAGATGATAAATTGTACTGTCACTTTCTAGTGAATTGACAATAAAGTGTGTTTGTTTCAGCATCTCAGCACAATTAGACCATAAAACCTGTATTAGGATAAATACAATCAATTTTGATTTCATGCTCATTTTAAACATCTCTGTATAGTAAAACACCTGTTTAGTAAAATTTATAGTAAAATTATCATTATATACAGTATGATAAAGCTCCCCATCAAAATTATATGGTTAAGTATAGTCCCATTTTCAAACATCTGATATTGAGGGAGTGACTCAGAGTCAGATGTTGGTTTTCCAATGAGTCTGGCAGGATCCCAAGACAGAATGACTTTATAGATTTGTGAATGTGTCAGTTTATTCTCTATCGGGTATCACCCTATATATAGCCGAGTTCCAGCTCAATGCTGCGTCTCCGCTCTCCTGCACACGCTTGCAGTGAAGGATCAGTGAGTGTTGTGTGTGTTCCTGTGCTCTTGTTCATGTGATCCATGCGCTGTCTGTTGAACATCTCTGTTCCCCTGTCTCAACACTCTCTGATCGACGTACATTAACCCCTCAGAGGGGGTTGTGGGATATTTATGTTGTCTGTCACTGATGGCACATCTCTCTCTCTCTGATGAATAATGTTCCCACCACTGTATGCTGATGTCAACAACTGTGTGTGTGTGTGTGTGTGTGTGTGTGTGTGTGTGGTAGGTTGTGCACGGAAATTAAATCTGCTCCTTTGACTGACATGTGTCAACTTTCACCTTATGCTCGCTCGCTCTCATTTTTTATCCTGTCTGTCATTTTATCTTTTCTGCATATTCTCTGTTTATGTCACTTTTGCACCTTAATTTTGTTCTTCTCTCATTTGTCATTGTTGGAATATCAGGACTTGATCTGGATGGTTCTTGTGTGAAAGATGCATACTCTTTATCAAAAGTGAGCTGCCTACAGAGATGCCATTTTAAGGCATCTATTTTAATAGTGCTGCTTTCTAAGATATAAAGGCAACATCGCATGTATCCTTCATGAAGAAGGCAATCCCAGAATGCATTGTGCCAAACTCATTGAAAAAATGTTATTCCAAGCTGAACCAGGGTAAAGAAATGTTGATTACAAATTTAATTTTGAAACTGTATAATAATATAAAGTATAATAGGTCTGTTTTAGCTGTTTGTATGGTAGAAGGAGATTCAGGCTAAATGTTGAAGTTTTAGAATCAGTCACTTGCGTGTTTCCATGATGGTTATTATTCTGTCCTGTGAGGCTTTCTGGGGTAAAGGCAGCTCGCTGTGTTTTGGAACAGTGCAGTAGTGTGTGATTTTTAATTCAGTTTTCTATCTCTCTTCATACCTGCAGCACATTGTCTTTCAAGACCTTCGAGACCCTCAGATTTCTCTCATAAATGAGCTTGTAACAGAGTTCAGATTTTAAATCAAGCTATGATGGGCATTCGCTTGCCTTCTGTGCGCCCATTTTTTTCAGTGTGACTGATTAGAAAATGCAGGAACATAAAAAGCCATAAAGAACACAGAGTAACACATACTTGGTATAACCCTTCAGAGCCAGTATGCTCTCTAGCTCAATATGCTCTGCTAACAGCCCCTTTAACATGAAATTACAGCCAGTCCAACCATATTTGATGTTTAATACACGATTATGTGCAGCGTGAATATGGACCAATGAAATTTTACCGTGGGTGGGGTTACAGAAACCAAACAACCAACCAAAATCTCAAGTTGCTCATCACCTTCGCAGCTGGTTAGGATAAAATGTATTGTATTAGTTTATTCCATTTCATTACTTTACAGTCTATTCTATTACATTATATCGTACTGTAAATTTCTTAGCTTGCTTTTACAGACCCTGTATTTATGCTGTAGTTATCACAACATTAAAGGTTACTGGAAAAATCAGTTTTAACCTAAAATATTAAAGGCCAAGACAAAATTGTCTACTGTAGTGTTACATGAGTATGTTATTGATACCGTCTGAAACATTCATGCGTATGTCTGTGTGTTTGTTTGCGGTGTGTTTTTCCTGAGTGTTCTTATCCTTGTGAAACCTAATCTGCAGCCCTTCTCTCTGTTGATGGTATTGAGTCCCGCGTGTTGTGGCGGAATTAAATGACGCTCCGTTTGAAAAGATGGTCTGGCTCATCACCGATACGCTTCCATCTGAAACGTTAGCTGTCACAGTTCACAACCCTGCCACTAAGGCACAAGGGACGCAGATCTTGGAGCGGATATGGCCAGCGCTGGTTTTGATTCACTAGGACATGCTGTACCCCCTCCGTCGATGCCTATAGTCCCCAGCTACAAATCCATTTCTGCTTTGATTGGATTCTTTTCTTTCCTGGAGAGGTGGAGAGAGAGCGGAGGGCAGACGTGCCTGACCAGGAATTCACGTGGTACCCAAGGATGAAGGATGTTAGTGCAATGTGAACCCAGAGCTGCTGCTGAGTTGCCAGATCTTTAAAAAGAAAATGTTACGGGGAAAAACTAGTTACTTTTTGCTCAAGACCAATACAACACACGTCTGTGGCATCTCTTAAGAGCAAAGAGACCTTCAGAATAAAGTCTGAATGGAACAGAAGATACCGAGCACCTGAATGGACTCAGAACCTTTAATGTAAATCTGTGGTCAGAACCTTCATAAAAAAAGTTTGTAGTATGAGAGGGGAAAAGCCTTTTGTAAGGTGGGACCAGTTGTCAGGACACATGTCTGTACAGGTTAATCAAGATTAAGCATAAGCAATGTCTATGAAAACATCAAAATGAGTATGTCTACATCATTTACACATTGCATCAGATGTAACTGACCTATCACAGAATGTGTTTAGCTGTGGTAAGTAATCATTCCGATATTTAAATGATAGACATGAACATATGGGATCATATTGAACAGTTGAGGCAAAATGCAATGGTCTGAACACAAAAGTACAAGACTCAAATTCTGCATTGCACATTAAAAACATGAACATTTCATTCACAATTTGTTGTCTCGCTTTCTCTCAAAATTGGTTTGTTTTGGAACAAAATTATTTTTTGTTCCTCCACTTCTCTCATTCATAAGCCTTTCTTTCTGTCTTGTACAGTTTCAAATTCCCGCTAAGATAAAGAAAATTGTACCAAAATTCTACTTGGAAAACATTTGTATTTTTGTTTACTCCTCTAGGAAAGACATCTTTGTGTCCATTATGGTGGTTGTTTAATTGCGTTAGCAGTTGCGTTTAATTGAATCAGTTCTGAAATCCTGTAGACTTGATGACCTCCAGCAGTTCCGGTGACCCCCGGGTTGACAGAGACATGCGTTAGATACGTCCAACGCCAGCCACAAGCCAGAAGAAATTTCTGTCAAAGCGTCAATCAAGAAATGTCGTCCAGCGGTTCTCAAGTGTCTCTTAACACGAAGTGATACTGGGACTGGTGGTGTCAAGATGTGTCTGTATTTTGCAAGCTGATTTTTTGACATAATGCTTCATCTCCTTCAGTCTGGGTGAGGAGAGGAACTGTCATGCTTCAGCAGGCTGGATAATTATTTCTCTCTTATCCCCTGTGCCAGGCCCAATCTGAGGCCTCAATAACAGCCTGGGACCAAACCACGTCTCTCTCTCTCTATTTCTTTCTCTTTGCTCTGGAGAAACGGCAATGGATTAGCAGAAGGGAAAAATAGCCTCTAGATTTGATAAGATTGTGCCAATGAAGGAAGCCAAAATACGGAGAAATCAAAAGGGGAAAAAATAGAAGCATATTAACTTTCTTATCGACTGTTCTGGCTTTGCTGTCACTGAGCACGCAATTGCCAGAGTTTTGACAAAATATTTGAATATGATCTTCATACCTGTGTGACTACGCCAAGTTTGGCTGACTGATATGAAGATTGGGAGCCCAGGCTGTTGAAGCGTGTTGGAAGATCAGATTCTTAAATGGAGCTCTTCTGATAAGATGCCTCTTCTTCTAAAAAGCAGCATCAAGTCGTAGCTTGCGTTAATATTTAATGCATAGAAAGCATTACACAGGATATCCATCTGCCTATCTGACTACACACCCACAGAAATGCCATTATTTCACCACTCTAATGGGTAAAAACAAACAATTGCCCTCCGCTCCTCATTTCAGATTGATGACTGCTGCCAACCGCCCCTCTTCATTTGGAAATGTTGGGTTTTAACCCTTGACCTCCGGTTTTGTGAAGCAATTCCCATCAACTTCAAGAGATGACGCTTCGGGGGGGCGGGTGCCATCCAGGAATACGAAAGCTAACCGAGAAGCCTGCGTTTCACAGATAAAGCAGAACAATAAGCTAATAGGCCACGCTCAGACAAACGCTTTCACTCTTTTAACACAATCTGTTAGGCGTTAACAAAAGACAGATGCACTTCCGCAGATTGATTAGTGCTGGTCAACAGGGGTAGCCACTTCTTTCTCTGCTAGCACAGCTGTCAATGTGCGGTCGGATGATAATGCCAGAGCTGCCCGGCCACACCAGGCAGCCTGGCACTGATAGCAAGACAACAGCATCTCTTACGGGCACCATATTAATGGAGATTTGCCTCCTATTTTAAAAACATACTGGAGAAAGTGTTGCTTTTGTTTGGTATTGTTTTTGTCATTATTGTTCCAAGGCTATAAAACACATCACAGAGAATGTTGGGAAAACTAATGGCTGACCAGTAATGATGTAATGGATCTGGTGGGCGCAGTCTACAAGCTATTTGCGTAAAGCTGCTGGCAGGGCCAAAACAGGGTCATTCATCTCAAAAGTTGAAGACGTTCCAAAGCAAATAAAGTCAAGTCAAAAAGTAGGCTGATTTCTTTATTAAAAGAAAAAACATATATGGACAGTGTAGTAATGCTATAGAGAATACACTGACATCACAGACAAGTTTTACAAACAGTGCAACGTCCCAATTCTGTCCCAATGTACTACAGCAACGGCTTGGTGCCCATCAAATTTAATTAGAAGAACAGATCTCTAATACGGTTTCTTGTAGATCTAATACAGATTCTTGTAGATTTACACCCTTGTGTATATATACACACACACACGTTCATGTATGGATGTGTGTGTGCGCCAATTTGATCATGTATATATGAAACATTATGTTCGAAAGGTGGTCTTAAATTAAGATACTTATGTACGTTACCGTAGTCTGTGTTAGAAACCATTCTTGGTGGTGCTGTTATAGTGCTGCTATATTGTGTTGTGTAATTTCATTGTGCAAATATATTAGATTGTAATTGATATAATTGATTCAGCTGGGAATTAATTAGTTCAATCAGTTGTAAACTGATCTAATTTGAGCTTGTGTTCAACAATAAACAGATGGATTGGATCCTTTCAGCCATTAAACCTTAATTAAAGCAATAAGTGTTTTGATATCTTTGTGGACATCTGATGTACTGTAAGTATGCATGCTAGTATGTAGTATGCTAGTCTTATTCTATTCTAAACATGGTGATGGGTTTTCTATGGAGTACCTGTAGTATGTATAGTGCTTGTGCATCAGTTTTATCAACATCTTCTACACTTTGCAATGCAATTTCTTCATTTCTGTCAATGATGTTTATGACTCTCTTTATTATGCTAATGTGCAGATGAATTGTGAATGAACATCCTAAACTGATTTCATCGGTTTCTGTACTGCTTGTACTCACTCCACTATTAATACGACACACTGAATATTAGCTTTAGTATGTGCTAGCCTGGAGGTGCAGTCTCACATCCCCACAGTAACACGAGTTTGTTTACCAAAACAAGAAAACAAAATCCGCACCTCTGACAGTTTCTATCGCGTTTGTTCTTTTTCATTCGAAGTCTCACTGCCAGTTTGAGTGAGGTGCACCATATTTTTATAAAGCAGCATTTACTCACGTACGAGAAATCATAAATCATGTCCCATGTATCATTAATATACATAGATGTCAATAGGAAACGCATGACTGGAAGAAATATGACTGTGCACCATAAAGGCCGAATTTTAAAAAATGTGGTGCAGTTGAAAACATTATTGTGTAAAGCGTCTTTGTGCTGCCGCACCTGGATCTGTGCTGCCCCCTAGTGGCAGAGACTGGACTGTCCGTAAAACACGAGTCTGTGCTCTGGACTGTCTGTGCTCAGTCATTTAGACCCTGTGTGTTAAAACAATGAAGAGCTTATGCTGTATCCAGTTTTATTTAAAATTGTCAGGAAATGGCATATTTATATTTGCTTGTGTTTCATTAAAGTATTTTGACATGTAACACCAATTTTTTTCTGGCCAACATGCGTGCAGTGTTTTGATTGATTTAATGCAACCTGACATTTTCATGCCTCTTGTGTTTTAAAAACTAAATGCTGGGGATGTTTTGTGCCTTGCACACATATTTGTGTTGCTGTCATGGTGGAAACTTTGACTTTTATTGTTTTCATGCTAGGATAATAAAAGTTTTTAGATTTTTTTAGAAACAATAAGCACTTTTTCCTCATGAGGACCCTTAGTTGCTCCTCACAAATTCATAATGTAGTCAAAACTTGACTCACACACCCATTTTTAACTAGCATCTAAAATAGGACTTACGACAGATTTACATGGCTTTTTTTTTCTTACAAATTAAAAAAAAATTGTTTTGACTATTTTAGACAACCCCTAATCCAAACCTATTGCATTTTTATTCATTGTGTGTAAAAATGTGTAACATGTATACATATGCACACTCAATGTGACACAGCAGTGTGTTCTGTTTGTGTAAATGGATGTCTCAGTTTGAGCAGAGCTTTGAGTTGAAAGGTTTGGGTCAAGTATTGCTCCCCTAGGCTGAGCAATGTTCCAGGCCTGTGCCTCTACACATCATGTTTTCCCCTCTATATCCTGCTAGGGTTGAGCAGAGATGATGAAACAGCTGTGCACATGCTGTGGTCATGTTAGTGCCTGCCAGTCCCTGTATCAACAGCTGGACTTTATAGACTCTTTCTCTCTCTCTCTCTCCATCCAGCCTGTCTGAATCACTAACAGACCTCTCACTCATCAGCTGTATTAGTTTGAATTTCAACAGAATGTGCAGTTTCAGGGTCAGGTGCTTGAAACTCTGTAGTCACAGTCGGATGTATTTTCCTTCTTTTATTTTGGAATGGGTCTATTTATATCACAGCTGACAATGAAACACTAGGTATATGATAGCTCAGGATGTTAAGATGTGGATGCTGTCACCCATACAGAAATCTGACAGCTCGACCAGGTGGCATGTACCTGTTGGAGGAAACATTGTCTGCCTATCTGTTGGCCTCTAGCTGTTTCTATTTCTGCCTCTCTGTCTTTTGCCCTTTTTTCTGGCTGTCTCTCACTGTTTGTCTGTCACCTCATGGGCTGATCTTTGAATATTTCTCTTTATTTTAGGGCTAAATAGCAAGAACTCTCTCTCTCTGTCTGTTTTTTAAGTGTTCATCAAAATCCTTTAGTTCAAATGGCTTGATTATTTTTGCAACTTGCATGAAATATGATGTAATGAAATTAATTTATATCAATTAAATATCTCTCTCTCTCTCTCTCTCTCTCTCTCAGTCTCTCTCTATATCCTCTTGTTTCTTCAATGGAAAGTTTTTAGCTGGTAAGGCTGGTGAGAGTATTTACAGGCGAGTCTGCCAGTATCTTTCTGATCCTCTGATCTTCTCTCTAAGCATGTAAACATCATTAACACAGAATGGAGCCAGCAGTCACTGTCACAGATTAGCATAGATTATAAGTAAACATGCCAAATTAATCTCATCTGTTGACTCGCTAATTTGAGTGAAATAAATTGACACTAATTTAGATTCTTACCTTTAAGAGTGCAATATTCATGAGCTGAACAGCTCTGTATGTGTGTGAGCATACGTGTGTGTTTGCACACATAATCCCTTTGATCTCTGCTACACGTTTATGGAAATTATTGTTGGATTGCTTGAAGTATAATCTGCTTAGTATCTTTTGAGGGATAGTGGTTGTTATATACCATTGTTAGCACAGCTGATGCAGTCCTAGAATCTGTCCTAGAGTCTGTCTAGCTTCTCTTCAGGTGGGCTACTCATTTTAAGACTAAATGAATACCACACTTCACAAGCACCTCAGATCTGTTATTCAGCCCTATGAAGGTTTGTTGCATGCTAATGCTAATATTCTGTTTGGCAGCTGGTTTTTGTTGATTTGAAGTTCTGGGTTCCCATAGTCACGGAAAACCTGAAAATATTACAGAAATTGAAAATTGTGATTTCTGGGCCTGGAAAATTAATGAGAATTTAACGGATGTTTAAAGGTCATGGGAGTTTCTCAGCCCCAAATATGTTTTTTCACATAGAAATTGCACTGTAAAAATATTCTATTTTAAGGTTTGTTATGCACCTTTTTAGTTGTAAATGAACTTTTTTTTAAATCAAAGTTTTGACCAAATAAAGCTTAATTGTTATTACACCCTTTCATCTTTTTTGCTTGCAGGTAGAGGCCATCTTGGTAAATATCTTCGGAGGGATTGTCAACTGTGCTATTATTGCTAATGGCATCACGAAGGCCTGCAGAGAACTGGAGCTCAAGGTTCCGCTGGTCGTCAGGCTTGAGGGTGAGTGTGATGTCACACTTTCATTTAAATCAAAGTTTGAGATTTCTAAATTTAAGATTGTCATTTCTTCTAACTTCAGCTTGGGTAACGGTTAAAAAACTGCTGTGCTCAAAACTTTTACGTGTAACAAAACCCGAGTTTGTGAAGTGAAGAGCGTGTCGGTTAGCAGGCGTGTCACGCTGCAGTTGTTGGTGGCAGTGAGAGGAGCAGAGGGTCCACCTGTGATTGCTGGACCTCTCACCTGTATATGCTAATGCTACGTGATCGTGTGACACCAGGCCTCGGCCTACTCCCATCTGGCCATTAGGATAATTGGCAGAAAACAGCTGAGTCATTTTGCCCGCGAGAGAGACACATCCTCCACTCCATTAGTTTTCTGCCCCTCGTTTGTCCTGCCGCACCTTGTCCTTCTGAGAACAGCTTAAATACAGCACATGAAGAACCTGTATGTTGATTTGTGGAAAATGAGATTAAATAGACATTGAATTTGAACACAGATGCTTTATTGTATGATAAAAATGTACAAACTGGGCAGGTAATATTACTAAACTACTGGCCCAGTCAGACAAATTGTTATTTTTGGGCCATCATTAGAGTTTGGTACGTCTGTATTTTACAATATTTGGTACAATCTGTATTTTTAACATAAGGAATTTCAGAAGTTTCAAATCTTTTCCATTCAAATGAAAAGGTCTTAAAAAGGTTCAGATTCGCCTGCCCTCTCTGGAAAAGTGAATTAGCCACAGCGGCCTGAAAGGCGTCAGTAATGGGTGTAAGAGGCAGCACGCTGCTGGCCGATCGATCGTCTTCTCTTTCTCTCTGTCTGTGGTTGATCATGTCTGACAGATGCTATAAGATGGTTCCCAGCTTAGGGTTTCCTTATATTAGCTGCCCATTGATTCAGCCCATCTTTTACCAAAGCCTCTTCACAAGTCTCAGAAGACTTTAGCTTCATGTACAAATGAATGTTGTTGTGCACATTTCTACTGTATGTATTCTGTTCCTCTAACCTTTTCATAATTAGCCCCTTTATACAGTATAGACACTGTCAATGACACCAGCTGGTCACATGCGCTGGTGGTCTCAAACTGACAACACTTGCTAGATTTAGAGAAGATTAGTATAACAGACAAGAAAATGTTGTAAAATTACAGCTTGTAAACTTGCTAAGCTTGTTTGAGGAACTCCTAAAATGTGATGTAATCTTCAAACCATAAAATAAAGTCATGTAAATATTAAGTAAGATGTCATAATTCATACATATGTATTTGGACAAATGGTCTAAACAAGGTTTTACTGTATTATCTGTTTCATTTTCTTATGTCTAGTATTTATCTTTTATATTATCCTTTTGTCCATAAAAGAGGAACATAGTCAGATGTTCAGACTTCATTATTATTATAAAATATACAAAATAGTAGTAACAGAACAGGTAGGTGTCCCCAAACCTTTGACTGGAGGATCATATAGCATGTGCCAATAACTTTGATATTAAAACAAAAAGGCTGATAAATGCATGTTGATATCTTACATCTGTCGGTTCTATAATGAGGATATGTGTGTTTAAATAGAAGTTACTCTTATGTAAGATTAGTTCAGGTTTATATTGATTCGTTCCTCATGGTTTAGTGTAAAGTTAGTCTCTAGCAGCACCTAGTGGTGGCGGATGAGTACAGACCCCCGTGTGTTGTGGCAGAGATATTATTACCGCATCCACCGCTTGCCTACCAACAGCTTACGCTTACTCTGTTTCTGTATATGGGCAGATCTGCCACTAAATAGAGTCCAGAATTATAGACCACCCATGAGCCCCTTTATCCCAGTGCCTGACACATTCCTGGTTGTTCACGCTTGACAAACAGCTCTGAGTACAAATAAATACGTGATACATGATACAAATGTGTTAATTAATACATGTATTTTTTTAACACTTGTTTTATCAGCACAGACCAAAACAGAAAATACAAACTCTCATTTAAGTATTTTTCACGTCTTTAATTTGCATTTTCTCTGTATCCTTAGACAACGCAGCATTGTTAAACAGTGAGGGTGGGTGGATACTCTATACTCCCAACACACGCCCTCGCTCGCCCTCGCTCGCCCTCATCCTCTGCTAATGAAATTATATAATTGATTGTTTTGTGCTGCCAAACGTGGATGATGTGTTAAAATTGAGTTATTGTGCGAGCAGACAAAAGCGCTGAAATATCAGTAGTTAAGTGGTGCTGGTAATTGAATTCCTCATGAAACTGCTATTGATTACAACATCCTCTCTCCTGAGGAAGAGGATTATCATAATTACACTACAGCAAAACAACACACACAAACACACACACACACACACACACACACACAGGTGCACGTACAGAAACATTTATACATGCACATAAAGAGACAAATATTTTGCTTATATCGATATACAGAAACACAAATATACATTTAAGACTTTATTTTACACTGTCTATACCTAAATCTCACGGGTAACACGGGTTCGAATATGGCTTGTGTCATTTCTTGATTTGGTTCCCCTTTCTTTTTCATAAATATTTGAATGAATTTAATAAACATTTAATTAAAAGAAATGTTTAGCAAATAAAAAATAAGTTTGCTTTTTCTCACACACACACACACACACACACACACACACACACATTTTGGACGGTTCGTGTGCTGAAGCGGTGGGCTGTTCTGATGTTTCTTTCTCTCTGAAGCTACACACTCACCTGTGAAATCAGCACCTCTGTCATCAACAGCTGTTCTCTCTCTCTGTCAGTGCTGAACACACACATTCACCTCAGACATGCGCTCTCTCTTTAATTCCGGCACTCACACACATCTCACAACTTTCATTCCTGTTCCTTCTTGTACTTCTCTCCATTTTCTTTTCCTCCAATCCATCTTTATCCTTTTGACCCCTCTGGAGTATTTGTCTGATTTGTTTTATTGTGTTGGCCCCGGGCCCCGGCCTTGTGTCAGGGGGCCGTAGTTCAGTGACATTCACACACTGTAGAGATCGGAAAGCCTGCCCAAGCAAAATGATACAGTGTGCGCTCAGTCGGGACCTCGGCAGCTGGCACCGACATGTTCCCCCTGCCTAGTAATGTAGCTTTCCCGTTTCCAGCCAATGGAACGAACAACACCATTCCCTGTCAGCCAATGGAACGCTTCCTGTTCATTTCAACCAATGAAACGATCTCACAACATTTTCAACACCACTGCTTCTTTAAACCAGCAGAGACTAGTTTGTCCCCAAACTCTGTCTTAGCCAGTCACAACCTTTAGCGAGAAGTAAAACTTTTCTTAAAGCCTAGCAAGATTTCCGTTGTAATGTGTGTGGGTGTGTGGTATATGTGGTTTATACATAGATAATGATGTGTATAACGTATAGCGTTGGTTTCATGTGTCTTCGCGATTCAAACAGCTTAAAAACATACAAATGGTGTTTTGTAATCATTGCGCCTATGGAGAGTCTGTGTGTGCTTCAGAAAGAAAGAGTAAAGTTAAAAATCCCCATTATGTTTAATATATATATTTGTGTGTGTGTGTGTGCAGGGACTAACGTTCAAGAGGCAAAGCGTATCCTGGCTGAGAGTGGGCTACCCATCACTTCTGCCAATGACCTGGATGATGCAGCCAAGAAAGCTGTTGCTGCCCTTGCCAGGAAGTAAATGCATACACATATACACACATACACACATGCAGAATACACTCCACTACAATCATACACCAGAAAGCCATGGCCAGCATCACAGAGACTAAAATAACATCATTAACCTGTAACACATTACAGTTACACAGAACAAATGCACAGCACACTGGGTGAAAGCCACTTACTTTACCTGCCTTCTGAATCACAGCTATATACCACCAGCCTTGATTCATCCCATCTGTTTTGTGTCAGGGATAGTACTGTATTTAAGACCCTTTTCACAGGTCTCGACTTATTTTAGATACAGGGTTTGTAAAAATACTAATATTTGAATATGAATAAGTCAGGATGAATGACTGGGTCTTAAGTACAGAACTGTCTCTGAAAATGTGAGACTGCTTAACAAGATGTCCCTGATTTAAATTATGCGTATCCATTTCCTTCTTTAGTTTGAATGCAGCTATTTATATAACACAGTAAATAATGCTGTTGTATTCATTGCCTTAATTTGAGCCTGTTTATCGCAGTTTCCATTAATTGATTGTAAGAACAGAATTATTTTTTTAAAGTAAGATATACAAATGTTAAAATTATAGTTTAATAACATTCCATATTAATGCTGATATAAAGTCAGTTTCACCTTGAAAATAAACCCTAGTAATGAAATAGTCTTGTTAATTTTTTATATGATTGCAACTGTGAAATACGTCTCAAATCTGATATTGATTTGTTAATCTCCATATGATATCAGTGTCCCAGTCTGGGTTTATTGTGTTTGTATGGGTGTGATAAATTAGGTGACCTGGCTGCGAGAATGATTTTCTGGATATAGTTGACCTGTGACTGTATGGTTTGCCTTCTACAATATTCCTGCCTTAAAATTAATTTGTTATTGAACAATAAATACAATATTTATATAAGTGGTTCCTGATCACAAAATTCTGTGATAACCATACACATTATGATTTCATCTAAAACTCTTACAATATTTGTGAAGTGTTTTATACATAAATATACATGTAAGAGAGTTTGTGTGTTGTTGTTTTTTATTGTGTCTGTGTCATAAAGAGGTTTTAGAAGCTACAAGCCTAAGTTCTTTCAGTATGAAGAATTTCTTTATTTTAATAAAATAATGAATACATTTAATTGTCTTTTTGTAATCATGAATGTTTATTTCAAAGTCAATTAATATATAAAAATGAATCTTAAACAATTGAAAATAAACCATTTTTCAATAAACCTAAATTTTATTTTGCTCGTCGTCTGTGCTCCTCTCATAAGCATTACAAGAAACATTTTTCATTTTTTTTTCTATGTTCACATTTTGTATAGTTTAGAGTTTTCAAAAAACAAAGAAGTGGATTAAGGCTAGAAGTAGGTAGTTAAAGGATTGTTTGTGTGTGTGTGTGTGTGTTCACGGGCATTTTCTGAAATCTATCCCTGTCAGCATGTTGGAACATTTGATGGATTATCTGTCAGGCGATCCGAGAGGACACCCGGACCAGATCAAGTGCCTCAGGCAACAGACCTGTACACGCTCATAGCTCTGTCTCTTTCTCTTCTTTCACTTTTTAATTCTGCTTTCTCTCTCTTTCTCTCTCTCTCTCCCTCCAACCCTCTTCATAAAAGACTCAATCAAATTGATCTGTGAGCACTTGCGAGAATGCAGAAGTCAACCTGTACGGGCCTTGCAGCCTGCAAAGCCTCTGCTGCTGTTGGACCCAGCGACATGTCACGCCGTACGTATCCACACAAAGTTATGCGTCATTAGAAGGTGAAGTGTGGAGGGGATGGGCGGCGTGCGGGCGACAGCGGCCGGTGTAAATTGAGGAGGTGGTTCAATAATTGCCTATTTCAAGCTCTTCCTTCACCATGTCAAATACAAGTGTGTTGATGGATTAGAGTGTGGAGTTAGTGTCTAGTTAAAATATTCTCTTGTCCCGACATTGTATAATTCAGAGGTCATTGAATGTGAGTGTGTTGCTGTATGCGGGAGGTGGAAGTAATGGCCAAATTTACTGCTGCTTTATTGTATAAATACAGATGAGTTAAAAGCTGTTTGAGGTTAAAGATAATACTGACTAGGAAGACTCTGGATTGATTAACAATAAACGCTGTCATTGTTTGGTGGGTGTTCGATCTCGCTGTCGTTAGGTAAACGCATATTAATGTTTCAAAAGCTCTTTTGAGCCCTTCCTTTTTCATACGTCGTTGTAATTGTTCAATTGAAGTTTTGAAACGATGTTTTTTTTTTCCCACAAATCTTCAGCATGGATGTCAAAACGGTAATTGCCACTTTGGGAGCTGCCTTTTGAGTTTAGCGTGAAACTGATCACCAGCCTTTTGGGAAAAGCACAATTTTCTCTGCGGACAGTAAGGTCAAGTCATCTTTTCGGGAATATTGGTTGTTTATTGTGCCGTTTAGAAATAACAGCCACAAATTTATTAGTTCATAAAACGGCAATGTGCTTGTAGATGGCGTGCCGTTATTGTATTTGGGCTGTCGGGAGTCGTGGGCTGTTCACTGATTATGCATTGCCGGTTCTGTGTTTTATAGTGTGAGTCTGCAGTGGACACCTAAAGGAAAAATTCTTCGGTATGGTTACGCCCAAGGTTTTGATTGCGTTCTTGGGTAAAATTAAGGCAAGTGCTATTTGGGTTTCAAAGAGGAAAGTGCAGCACTTTACAAGGTCAGGTAAAAGTTTGTAGAAAATCTGCCTGAGGAGTAAATCTGCCAGTTTGTTGCCCTTTTACTGTCCTTGAGATTTAGGGGGTGGTGCAGTAGAAAGGATTGCCTTTTACTGTAAACCTTCACAAAGAGGCTTGTCTCCTGGATTTCTGTGGACCATTATTGCATCAAACCATAAAAGACAACGATGGATATGTTTTATAACAAAGCTGAAGAGAAAATGTTGGCCGAAAGCGCTCTCAGGTGGTTGATTTTAGTGATTTATATTCAGGTCTCATGGTCATATAGCACAGATTGGCAGAAAAATCCATTTTCCTCTTATAGAATTGCAGCCAGGGATTCTGTAATTGCAGCACTTTAGGATCGATTTAAATTACTCTCTTTGTCTCCTTAACAAAGAATTGAGCTGTGAGGTGGTGGATTAAAAAGAAGGTAAAAGTTGCAATGCTGAGATACCTGATTCACCGCATTGAAATTCAAACCTATGATAGTTTTTCCTTCACTTTTTGTGTCTGTTTTGTTGACAGTAAAATAGGGTCTTGGTGCTTCTACATATCAACCTTTTTTTTGTTCTCGCCTGTCCTTCTCTTATTGAAGTATATAGTAGAATATATTCAAAAGAAATTGCACATTTTATTTGCAATAGTGTTTTCTATTTGTGCAAGCTTGAATCGTGACAATCCAAATGGAATTGCACATTTTAAATGGAAAGTTCATTTGCAGTTGTATTTCTAATGTCTTATTTTTCACCATCAAGTAGCAATAGCAATTCTCACATTTGCTTCCACAGTGTCCTGACAAAATCTGAACAAAATCACATACATTTCTGATGCATTACACAGTCTTGTCAATTGTAAGCATTTATGCTCGCAGATGTTTTCTTCAGTGGAGCTAAAGTGTGCTCACGTTAGCTTGCTTGTTTCTCTATCTTCCATTTACGTTAAGTCTTTCACTGCGTACCAAATTTTGAACTATTTACAATTTGACATTTTGAATTATTATTGGCTTTTTGTAATTCATTATTAAAATCAGGATCCCTAGAGCATGACATCATATCCTGTTTCCTATAGTTTGTGCATTTTGCATGTTGGAATCACAGTGTTAATTCATCTTCAGACCAATAAGCTGTTCCATCTCCCATAATTACTAAACTAAATGCATCATGCACCTTAAAGTACTAACTTACTTACTTAACTGCACTAACTTTAACTAACTTCCTCCCATATTTGTTAACAATCTTCTCCTTCATCTTTCCATGTCTTACAGAGTTGAAATCAGTTAGTTACCTTTATATATTAAGTGTGAAACCTGATTAGACATGTTCTATATCCTCATTTGTATTGTAAATTTCCTCATGGCTCTCTCTCTCATTCTCTCATTCTGTTTGCTCGCGTCTCACCAGCTGGGACTGTATATTATCCTCCTTTGTCAACGAGCTCTTAATAGCCCTTTATTAATTAACCGAGGATGCAACAAAGGTGCTGACTGAACACATCGTCTGCAGTCATCCGTTGCCGTCTTTTCAAATATTTGTTGGTTTCTTTTTGTTTGACAAACTTTCTACTTTGCCAAACTTTTGACAGCGATTTGTGTGTGTATTTGTGAGTGCTTCTCTGATCCAATTAACTACAAAGAGGTATCCAGAGAGACGGCTTCAATAAAGGAGAAATCAACTGATGGCTGACACTAATTAAAAGCTCATTTCATCTGACCCCTGAAAAAAGCCTCACTAATTAAAACAGAAGTGAAAGCAGGAGCATTTGGTTTAAAACAGCCCGATAATGAGATCTTGTAGCGTCCTGGTGGAGTTTGGAACAGGTGCGTGGATGACATAAACACACACACTCGCACACACAACACAAAGCACATTAAAAAAACCCGGCATGCACTGTGATGCATTCAGAGCAGATGAGTGCAAAAATATAGCTTGACATAATGCTGCAATTTAACTGTTTTGTTATTCTATTTGCTAATAGTTTCATTACTGTAAAAAACAGCTCAAATTTGTTGATGTGATTTGTTATTCTCAGTAGTTCAAATGAAGTTACCATAACATCCACATGTGAGTACTAGTCCACTTTACTCAAGATAAACAAATGAAGGTTATGCTGTACAGCAGAGGTCATTGTTTTTATATACTGACACAGTATATAACACAATATATAACACAGTAACTCTGTAATACAGAAATGCAGTATATAGGCACAATAAACATTTGTGTAATTCATCACATGCTGCTACAGGGCTCCACTGTCCAGCCCCTCTTTGGTCTTTACTTCTGTCCTGAGCCTGGATGTGGACTGCTGAAGGGGTGGGCAACAGTGATATAAAAGGAGTTACTGTAGATTCTCAGTTACCATACATACATGGTGGATGCAATTATACATACAGGGATCACTAGGTAAAATGCTTCTTATTTATGCCTGTTATTTAATACAGAATGTGTGTAATGTTATATTTGAAAAAATATCATGGATTTCCAAGTTTTCTCTTTTTGCATTAATGACAGCACGCACTGGGACTGGCATGGATTCCACAAATTTCTGCAAAACCTGCTGATCCATGTAATCCCAGCATGATCTGAGAACATTCCAGACGCGTCTTGTGTGCTTCGAAGGATTCACATTAATTTGACTTCCAATGTGGTCTCTGACTTTTGGACCAAAATCAAACTATTATACTGCAATCTCAGATTTAGTTTTTTTGCTGCAGACTGTGTGAGTATATAAAAGAAAGCCAAAAGTAGAATATTAAAGCAGTCCTGCTAAATCACTCACAAAATCTCTCCCAAAAATAGTTCACATCTCTACATTTTACATTTTCAATTTTCGATATATTCTAATTCACTGTCAATTCTAATATTCTTTCTTGCTGTTTTTTACAATTTCACATGAATTCTGTAATAGCTGTGATGCACAAACCCAGACTGACGACATCAAAAACACACATATACAGACTCAAACACAAAGGTGACTTTCTCTGTTTTGCATTGTTTTTCCAATCACACTGTCTTCCAGTTCAAGGTGAATATATAAAGCTTGTGCGTGTCAAATGCCATTGGGATAAAATAACTCACCGCGTGACGCAGGGTAGCGAGCGTGTTAGGTGTGAGGGAGGAAAAGTGGGCTGTCAGACGCGGTTTGGACCATCTGATGAAGCAAATTGGTAATGAGGTGATGAAGGCTACATATACAGCGCGGCACCTCTCCACAAATTCTGAAGGTGATGAAGGTTGGCATCTTCGCCCATGACGAGAGCTCCCTGCTGCTTTGCACTTTGATGTGTATGTGTGCAAGGAAAAGAGAGAGAATGAATTTGTGAACTTGTTTGTTTTGTTTAGTCTAGAGGGTGTACACTAATAGAATGAGTGTTGTTTTAAGCTAGTTTCACTTTTGCTAGCACCTGGTGCACAGTGGCATGATGCATTCTGGGATTGTGCTAAATTCTGTGAAGTCACAGCAGGAGGTGTTGCTGATAGAGGAATGCTTGAACAGATCAAAACAACCAAAATGTTGCTTTGCATCATAGATAGCGTGTAAAAATGAGACTTTAAATCCAATTGTAGTTCTTAGATAACATAGTGTGGAGCTGATTGTAATGTCAGCTGTTTGCTAGCATCTCATCAAATAGACGTTTTGAGTTTAATCAGCTTGGTTAACCTTTAAAAGATATTTGAAAATTATTTATTTTTTGAGTAGAATATTTTTGTTTTGGACAAACAAGTTAAAATAAATATTGTACCAGCATTTTAGGTATTAGGTCACATTACATTAACTTACTTTACATCAATACACTGTTTGTTTGAATAAAATTAGCTTTAATTATTTTTAGTTTTAATAAGTTTTAATAAGTTTTAATTATTATTAGCATTTTTATTATTATTAGCATTTTTATAATATTTGTTATTTTAATAATAAATGCTAAATTCTGCACTGTGTTATTGTGTTTGACAGTAAAAGGGCATTTTGGGAGCTGTTTTAATGTCACTACAAATGTTTCAATGTGCAGAATGTACAACATTGTCACATTTCTCTGAAAAGCTGCCTGTCTGGATATCTACTATCAATATTAAGTGCTGTTTAGACAAAGTATAAGACGTGCCTTCAGAAAATGTACAAAATGACACTCTTACGGAAAAAGACTTTCCACTGTAACTCAACCGCCATGTCAAACAAGTGCATCTCATAACCTTGCAGTTCAAGCCTGATCCATTGCTCTCAGATAGATCTTCCCTAAGTGTTCTCATTACTTACAGCCACTAGATAAAACAGACACTTTCAGCTGGGAAATTCTCTATTACACGGGTCAAACGGGGCCAATGAGAGCAGAATAACTGTCTGATAACCTGAAAAGAATATTTCCCTCCTGCTAAAATATCTGTCATCACTTTGATTGCATTTTAGAGGAGACTTATTCACCGGGACAAGTGGAGCTTTTTCATTTTTTGTTGAACGAGAGGCCTGTTTCTTTCGCTCTCTGTGTGAAATGAGACTCCTGCCGCTGCGCATTTATCCAGCGGTCCATTGCGGAAATGAGAGGAGAGCGGGAATCAAAATGTGAGAGAAGAAAACCGGAGCGGAGGAAAACACTCGGGTCAGTATCTCATCTCTCCGAGATTAAAAACTCATCTCTCATATTGGTGTGGTGTTATTTAGGATGAGTTGCGAAGCTCTCCATGCAAATTGCGAGGTGATTAGTTGTCGTGTTGGGTTGGTGGAACAGCAGAGGGGTTAGGACACTTCAACACCCCCTCCTCCCCTCCAATTACAGCTGCCTGTAGCACAGAATAATGCCCTGTCCACATGTCCATGTCAATAGAGTAAAGAATAGCCTGTCTTTACATACGTGCATGAGGTTTTTTTGGGGCTCTGTGCCATCTAATGCTTGAGGTGAATTACACAACTGTTTTCTTTGTGTCCTTTGTCTTGTCTTTGCCCATGACATCCTCTGTCACTCAAAGTTTAATGAAGAGAAAAACAGGAAACACATTCACACACTGGTCACAGAATACACACCCCTAACAATTACATTTGGTAAAAAAGCTTTAGAATATAAAACCAAATTTACAATAAGTTTATAGAGCAACAAAAATATATATATATATATATATATAAAAAGGCTAAAAGCATTAACTATTTATTGCATCTTAATGTATCTGATAATTAAAATAAGTAATTTTTGTTTGCACTGACATCATTTTTATAAAACGGTTATCCTCATGAGATGAGCCACTCCATGTAAAATACTTAATTTGCATTTAGTGTAAACTTTTTTCTCAAAAATGCTACTCATTCCTTTCTGTGTAAAACATGATGAGGAAAAACAGTGTACCTTTATTTAGACTGTACCTTTTATTTAAAGACTGTCTGTCAGTCTGTCAGTGGTTTGGCAATATTAGAAGATTATAAACAATAGATTCACTCAAAAATTATAATTCTATTCCATTACTCAACCCAGCAACCATGTTGTTTTCAGTTGAGATCTGCAGTTCAAAGTTTCAAGTATATGTAGCGCGCTGTGACCATATAACTTCATAATGTCTTCAAGGTTATGTATATTCAAGTCAGCACTTCATAATGGATCTCACTCATTTGTATGATCTTACAAACATTACAACTAATCGTGAGTCAGTTATAATTCGTTTTTTGGGGGGAGGTTGCTAAATGACTCCACGTCTCCTCTTTGAGTGGGAAGTGCAGGGGAATGGTTGCAAATATGATGTAATAGAGCTCTGAAATTCTAATGGCTTCCCAAATCATTAAAGCGTTCTGTCCGATCTCTTTTTAATGAACGCCCACAGTCGCTCCAGTAGCAGAGATGAGAAACAGGATGAGATTCCAGATTCATGCTGAGTTGTTGTCTCATTAACCCTAAATTATGCAAGCTAATGCAGTTCAAACTACCCGTCATGAAAAGACACTTTCTTCTCTTTTAAAATGGGCGAGGAAAAGTCCTTTCATGTTGGACTTGATCTCTGAGGGTCACGTCTGTTTTTCTATTTAAAGCTGCATTTAGTGAGTTTCTCAGTTTTAATGAGTGCCTGCGCTCAGAGAGACTGGCTCTGTGCCAATAAAGCGCGAGTGATAGTGAAATACACACAGTTTCACACTCTATATTATAACAATATTCACAGGTCACTTTCACACTTGCAAGGTTATATAAACTGATTATTCCCTCTCTCTTTCTCTCGCTCGCTCCCTCGCTTCCTACCATTGATAACTCAGCTCCAATTAATGGCTTAGGCCATCATGTTAGTAATTGCCTGGGGCTTTTCCTTTAATAAGTAAGAATATTTATCTCCTTTCTTATCGGTGGTCTGGCAGGATCAATATGGATTAGAATTTCACACAGGATCGGATGTCTCCCTCGGTAATTTACAAGGGTAAAACCTGCAAGATTATTTTGTCAAGAGAAGTATTCATTACACTCTGTGCTTATTGTATTTTTGTCACATTTAAAATTAGATGCCAGTAATATTGCAGCTGGGGTATTACCATTAACTGACATGTAAACATGATGCGGGAGCAGTTTCTCTGTTAATGTATATAATTTATTGCTTGTTTCTCATTGAATGACAATTTGGAAACGGTGCATGAAAGATAGAGATGTATTTTAGCCGCTATAGATGAAACTGGAGGACAAATCTCACTGATCTTCAGATTCTGGAAGACATCTTTTTATTTGCTCTAATGAACAAGTTGTCTGTGTTAATAACTGCAGAACGTTTTGTAGTGTGAGAGGAATTTCTCAGAGATTGTACTGTGACTTAATCAGTATTCAGACAAGATTAGTTTCCTAAACAGCGTTTGACTTGGATTTCTGAAGTTTTCCTAAAATGGGATTGTCTGGATCTTGGCATTATGGAACGTTATGTGTTCCGGAGGAGTGCATTAACTGACTCATGCAAGACATATGCAATATAACTAATATTTTGTATATCACTAAAGGAATGAAACATACTTGGATTATACCTAACATTGCTACAGTGTCCATTCTGAGCAGTTAGACTCTCTTTATTGATTTAAATTTTTTTATAAGCTGGATGGCATGCCAAAAGTCTAAGTTCATAATAAATGTGCACCAGGCAGCACAACAATACAACATTTTTCTTTATATACAGCAATTACAAATATTCGTATCCAGACAGGCTTAGATTTCTCATAGGACAATTGTGTTAAAAAACAAATAATTTGCTCCATATTTTTGTGTGAAAAGATGTAAAAACAGATATATATACAGAGTCAAACAGACTTAAAATCACAAAATATGTCTGTAAGATGTTTCTAACCTCCTGGGAAAAAACTAGTCCTGTCCAAAAAAGGCATTACAGTATGAAAGTCCAGTATCTTTTGTCACTATCAGCACGTGTTAAAGCAGATACGGTACTGCTTATATGCTCTGGTATGGTGTGTTCTGGTGACCTGCAGCACAGTTAGTCCTGCTGGATCTATAGCCCCTGACATGACCTGTCAGTTAAAATAAAGCATTCCCAGAATTCTCTCTGATTAGACAGTAATGGTACCAGCAAGACTCATCCCACAGCTGCTGCAGAACCCACTCTGGTGCACGCTTGTGTCCTATTACTCTATTGTATCATCTCTCTCTCTCTCTCTCTCTCAAACTCCCTCTTGCTCATTCTCCCACTTTCTTATGTCCCCCTCCACCTCATTCCACAGATGATGATACATCAAATATTTATAAAATAACAACCTTCGAACACAGTCATTAGTGTCAAGGTTTAATATGGCGCTAATCCAGCAATTCCATCCTTACTGGCAGCTCTTTGCAAAAGAGAAGAGAAGAGAATTATTCCAGCTAACTCTGCAGTGTAAGCAAGTCATTGCACAAGTCATTTAAACTATTTTTAATAATTGAATACTTATTTTTAACTTAAGCTACACCAGTCACAATTTAAAATATAAAGTTGAAATTACTTGTAAAGTTGATTAAACAAAAATTTAAGGCAGCAAAGTGTTTTTGCACCTGTTTAATATCTCCATCCTCTGCAAAAATGCTTTTGATTTTTTCATGTTTCTTACCCTTGACAAATGTGGTGGTATTCTTTTTTTTTAAGTTAAGTTAATGATTTTTACATTTTTAATGTAATTATTCAAATGCACAGTGCAAAATGCAAAGTATTTTATTTATGTACTGATTGGGCCAGTCACATTAATTAAACATTAAATTAATAGATTTGTTATTGATAATACATTAGATTAATTAAATATTCTATGAACCTGAAAGTATTTGTAACAATTATACCTCCAAAGTTGTTCATAATTACAGAGAGTTTATATTGTAGATGCTTTCAAAATGTTGATGTGTTTCCCTGTGTAATCTTAATGTATGGAAATACATAACACAATTTACATACAAATACCTATGAATACTAATAAGATTGTTCAAACATCATCGTCTCTTCCAGCAGAGGCAGCTAAAACTTTTCAAACTGAGAGACTGTAGCTTTTCAGGCTATTAATTACTCGCCAATTACTTAAACAAATACGCAACATTAAGCGGCTAATTTAGCCACTGATGCCAGAGCAGATGGATGAGACTGGGGTGAATGGACAGCCCTGACTTGCATAGTGTAATAAGTAGGCAGACCCAGAGAAGAATGAAGCCAAGCGCTGCATGCTACCCCCTCAGTTAGCTAGCACACCTGTAGTGCACGCTAATCGCCCAACATATTAGCAGCCGACTGGATCGGCTCACAATGGGCTGCTTTTTGCATATGTTCATGTAACCTGCTTAAACTAAACTTGGTCAATTTAATTAAAGGAGGAAAAATGCGGCCATTTGAGTGTATAACATGCATCTGGTGAGCCAAACGCCAACTTGTCCATTTTTTCTGTTTTATTTCCCATTTAAGCCAAATTGTTGTTACGTCAAGTTGATTTTCTTCGTTGTAGCATTTTTAGGCACTTGAAGCACAGGATCAGTGAAGCGTTTCCAGATTAATATAACTGGATGTCTAGGGCTAGTTTGACAGGAGATGTTCTGTCAGGGATAAATCATGGTGGGTCTCACAATAATTGAGAAGCATAAATTATTCAAATGATTCCAAGCTAATTAACATTCGGTCAACAATGGTCGAGATGACGAGCCATCAAAGGGTTTGGCAAAGCAAAGAGAGACTGGAAGGGAGAGGGACTTGGAATGGTTAGCAAAAAGCTTTCAAAAAAGACAAAATATAAAGTATAATTTATGAGCTAAAAGCAATTTTGAGGTAAAAAAGTAAAGTTTCACATCTGGTTTATAATTTGTTAAAAGATGAATGACAACACGGCTTATAAATTGGAAGGTTCTGTTTAATTTGACTCTTATCTTTACTATAAATATGAGTGACACAGACACACACATACACACACTGTCTGTTGCATTATTTTTAATTGTTAGCCTATGTTTTATGTATTGTGGATTTGTTTTTAAAAGCAGGTTTTGTTTGGTGATCATGAATAACCAATTATCTTAAAACATGAATTTGAATTTAAATTGCATTACATTGCATTTTTAATTACATAAAAACTGTCTACAGTACATTAGTTTAGCACTCAAGTAGTAGATTTCTAAGATATTTAATTGTACCAGATAAATAGAAGAATTTAAAAGCCTAAGACACAGTTAACAAAATCCCCGAGTTCCATACATTGAAAGAAAATGTGTTACTGCACTTTCCTAACATTCCTTCTTTCCTAACGTTCTTCTGTCCCACAGACAGAAGAACAGAAGAATGTTCTGCATTCAGTTCCAAGAGCATTTGCTTGTTGTGATATACCTACATTAAACCTGAAAGCCTGAAATGTTACTGACCTGCCGGGAGCACTGTGAAGCATTTAATACATTTGTTCTAAGCTCTGTCATTTAACATTCATGGCATGCTTTCAACACCGCTGGTAGCTGGCAACACGACAGGATCCACACCATTTTATCTGCTACATGTCAAGACCTACAGCCTGGAGAAAAGGCTTGTTCTCTTCTTGCTCTCTTCTGCATCTGCTGTGGATTTAACCTTCACTGTAGATTAAATGTATTAAAGGGATGAAGAGGAACAGAAGAACGATGCAGAACTTTGGCGTTCTCTTCTTAAACCTCTTGGGATGATGATTCACAAAGAGAGCTATTGATCTTTTGTCCCACACCTCATTTCACGGATCGCAAGTGTGTGTGTGTCCGTGTGTAGTGTTGAATTCTATACACTGTCATTCCCATCAAGTCCTATGGTTTTTAAATAACTGTTGGTTGATGTTGCAGTAAATTGGAGTCGACATGGTAGGTTGATGCAGCTTTGAGGTTATCAAGGAGCCAGCTGGACGGGTCAGTATTTCAAGCTCCTTACTAGCATCAATTCTCATTTTCTCGGAGAGAGAAAGAGATACTGTACTGAAGCGGTGTTGGCAAAGTCACTTTGAAACAAGTCACTTAGTTTTTTAAGCTACAACCTAACCTAGGTGTCCAAGAGCAAGACTGTGCTGTTGTAACCAATGTGATATTACTGATATTCAGTATAACAGAACTAAGTGTGTGATATTGTCTTCATAAATAATACTATGCTTTATACAAAACTTTGCACAGTTATAAATCTCTGTCAAAGAAATTTGTTGTTTAGATTTCCCTAATAACTTCTCTATAGTAAGCCTCAAATGTTTCTTACAGGTTTGACCAGAAGAGATGAAAGAGGGTAAGTCTCGGGGGAAAGAGAAAGATGGCAGTATATGTAAATCTCTGAAGCAGAGAGCGGATCTCTTTTCGTCCATATGGACAGATGTACTGTTCTTCACATTGCAGGTGTTATGACATAAATCATCTCCACTCTGCTGAGCACGACTGGCATCTATTAAAATATGCTACAATAAAAAAGACATTGCACTTAAACTTCACACAGTTTCCACCCATATGAATGTTGTATATCACTTATGATTTAATATATGCTAAATAGTACAAACGAATAATGGAAAACAATACATATTTAATTAGATCAAACTCTTTTTTTATCAGTTTAATTTGTAAACTGTATGATTATGAAAATTGTTTTCAGTGACCTTATCACAACTGTGGGGTTGCCTTCACCACAAACAATACATGCAATGCTGCCAACATATGCCTCATGATGTCTTGAAATGCTGTCTTAACTGGCAAATTACAAGGTGTTGGAACAGCTCTGCGTTTAGTCCTGGCAAACAAACATTTTTTACATGTGAAATAATGAAAAAATAAGGAACATTATAAGAGTTTGCCAGAATAGTACTGCATGCTGTTTAAATGAAATGTTTTTTATTGCTGTTCATGTTGTGGAGTGGATCTGTTCCTGTCTGTGAGTAAGACAGGCTCATTTTTCTCCCTGTCAGACTGTTGTTGGATGGGATGTGGTGGGGGTCTTGTGTCTCTGTCACTCACACTTGCACAAACATGTCAGTTACTGTGGCGACAAGGTCTGTATGATGGTCCTGAGCACATGTTTGTAGTTGTCCCCCCACAGAGTTTTCATGTTGCACTGGCGCTCACTGTGACACTGAATTCAGTTAATGTTAAACAAAAATTTCAGTGACTCAAGAGGTAAATAATCATTAGATTTATTTATGCAGAATAGCAGTAATTTATAGCTAAAGAAAATAACTAAAATTAAAATTTAGTTTAAAAATGTAAGATAGAATTTATTATAAATAGCTATTTTTGAGTGAAACTGTCTATTCATCAGATACAGTATATCTTTATGAATATTAACTTACAATAACACAAATCAGTTAATAATGTGCCCTTTAAAGCTGCAGAAACATTTCTAATAGAACAACACTTTAGTAGCTAATTGTAATTTTACAGTATGTAATATGCATTACAGTATGTTCTGATGGGCATGTGGCTAAATGGCCCCACGGTGCTCTTTAGAGGTTCCACAGTATACAATGTTGTGAGTACAGGCTTCTCATTGGCTGCTGCCTAAAGGGACTTCATGGGATGGCTCGATCAGAGATTTTACTCCCCAATTATCTCCCATCTCATCCCAGCTTCAGTGTGTGCTCTGCAGTCCATCCTGTAGCTCGGATCTTTTAATGGGCCCTTCACACACAATCTGCCCACAGTCACTGGAGCATATGCCAGTCAATATAACAGTATGAGGCCTCCATGCCGAGCAGGGATAGTGTCTAATTAGCCGTCCCAACTGTTAGATGCGGAATGGGAAATGGGCCTTAATTAAGGTATTAAAAGTTGAGAAGTCATCCAGTTTTTTATTCCAATGCCTTCCCCACCCTCCACTCATTTTTGTCACTATCTCTTCCTTCTTTTTAACTTTTCATTCTTTCGGTTTCCTTCTGAATGTGTTTTAATTCCTACACGCTCTTTCTCTCTTTCCATACTGCTCCCAACCTCCCTTGGCTGCTTGCCTGGTAGACTCAGACCAGCACTGAGCAATTAGTAGCTTCCTTTTGGGATCCAGGCTTAGCGTGTTGCCTGTACCTAAATCAGTCTGAAGCCCTGATGTCATCCAGGCCTGATGGATATTTGCTTGGACACCTGTGTCTGCCAAGGGAGGGAGCAGGTGATGGAAAGAGGCAGAGGAAATAGTTTCATATGGCTTTTTCATTTTTTGGGAGAGTGGAGGGGTTGGGGAAGTATCGGGATTCAGACTTTTCTGAAGCTTACACACTGTCACAGATATATAAAGAAAGGTTAACGTGGTCATCTGTGTGAGAGAGACATTGTAATATTGCACATAGTGGACGATAGGCACACAGTAATGCTACAGTCACATCTAACACTCACATATTAATACATGCTCTCACCAGCCAACATGTGCAATTTACTGCAGTAGATTCTTTCAAAAGTTTTTAATGAAAAGTTTCATAATCATTTGGGCTGGTATAAATTCTCACTGCAGTGAGCCTTAGGCGCACACCTGCATTTACTTATTCATTTTAATATCAAATATCATAGGATAGATTATGCTCCAAAATGCTTAGAACACTACTTAAGAATTAAAAGCAATAAAAGAAAAAAAATGGAAATTATATATACCAAATTAGTGATTAAAAGAATATTGTGTGGCACAATAAACTGAGAAATAAAAATGTGTTAAATCTGGTTGTTGGTTATATATTCATCAAGGGTTGCCTGCTGGTTTTTGTATATATGAATTTACATTAACTCATATTGGAGGGATTGTGTCCATATGTTTCCTGCTAAGAGCCTGTCGTACTTCTCTGCTGGCTTTCACTTATTGGCTCCTGGTTTTATGTTTGTGTATATATATATCCACACATATACCCACCTGCAATCACTCCTCATCAGCCAGTCACACCATATGTCTCCACATTAGATACAGGTGGGCTCCCCGTCATCTTACCTGTTAGACACTCACTTTGCATACACTTGCTTCATGTGTCCATCCAGACCTATAAGCTGCTTAACAGAACTGGCCCGAGCCAAAGCCCTTAGCACCCTGGAGCCCGCCCCCTTATGTCACCCCACTTTGATTTTCAATATGTCCAACTATGTGGGCAGATGGTAAGAGGGTAAACACTTCCTCTGCATGGCATCGTATACACAACCCACGCGGTCCCCTGACCCCCTCCAAATTGGCAAAGGATGGAGCAGGGGCAGATATTGGAGTGTAATGTAATAGAATATTTGATTGGCCTCCACAGAGCAGGTTACAGGGAAGCAAGCCACAGTTAATGCGTTTGTGTTTGGCTGGCATTCCTTCCCTAGCTTTCTCTTTCAGTCGATCTCATTCTCTCTCTCCAGATTTTATTTGATAACCTTGCCATTTTCTTCTCTCTTCCTCCTCCTCGCACTGTCAAAATATGCTAGCTGTATAACTAATGTTTAGTCTGGTTGCTCTGGCCTTTCATATAGAGGAAAATCAGCATGTCAGCCTCTAAATGAATCATTATGCTCTGACTGTGCTGGACTCACCGGCCCTGGCTGCATCTATCCTTGAACCGGCCAATGAGAGTGGACATATTTGAGTCTGTGTGTTTGCTTAGAGTATCAGCATAGCTTTTTGTTTTATGTTCGACTGTGTGAGACAGTGATTAAGAGGAGTTAATCTGTGACAGACAGATGAACTTTGAGAGATCTCAACGTGCTTATTCGCTGATCAACTGCATTTAATTTACAGAACAGTTAGCTAAGTAATTTAAGATAATTAACTCAGGTACTAAGTGGAAAAACAAGAGACATTAGTTAATTTTTTTTTTCTGTAACAATGTGATAGATTTGATATGAACATTGGTTGGGTTGGATTTGTTGTTTGTAACTTGCAACATAGACATAAGTCGTTCGTTTTATTTTTGTCATTGTATAAACACTGACCACAGAATGATTGCATAAGGTTTTGCAGTTAGACTGTGTAAACTATTATTACGCCAGAGCTGCTTTAAATACCCCAAATCTACATGCGATAGGTGATATTGCACTTCATCTTACACTTCATATCACACACCTGTTACATGGAACCTGTTTCATGTAAATTCAGGAAAGAAAACTGTTCATCTGAATGTGTGAAAATATATGAGGCTATAAGCAATTTGTTGAGTGTGTGTGTGTGTGTGTGTGTGGTTAAAGCTCTTTGACATTTGCAGTTGTTCTCTGGTGATGTTTTGCACCGTCTGCTCTTTGCTGATTAATTTAGTCAACACACTCTAGCTGTGTTGTGTGTCACATTCTAGTTGTGTACTTTTCAGGTTCCTGACATTTATTTTTGGGTATAGTAGTACATTATAGCACACTATATATTTGGTGTGAGACTGGACCCCACCTCTGCCGCCATGCTCTTAGCATTTATCACCAGCAGACACACACACACATACACACACACGACAAGCAGACAGCTCCTCATGCTGTGCCAATAGCATGTCACCCTTCATTAATCATGCAACTTAACCAAATATACGAGCTCTGATTCACTTGAATGGAAGGCTTTTTGCCCTGCAGGTGATCACACAGTCAGAGCGCCCTGTGTCCACGCTTGACCCTCTCTGGTTTTCTGCACTGGCCTTACAGCAATTTGCTCTCACACACACTCTCTCTCTGACAGGACAGCAGGGGTCTTTGTGTGAGACGAGTGTGTAGGTTTCGGGTGGGAGTCGGACAGGGCAACATTACTCCTATTAAAAGGAAGAGCTCTCAAGAGCACAGGAAGAGTTCGCTGTAGGGGACTCTATCCTCTCACACCCTTTTTTATATCTTGTTCATCCTCTTTTTTTCTCTATATCTCTTTTATTTCACCTCAGTGTCGCCTGACAAAGGCAGCTCCACATTTTCTATCAGAGAATTTGTTCCAAGCAGTGATTTTACTCTACCTGTGATAGCGGTGTTAAACAGAGCACATACGTGCTGGTGTCAGGGCCACAGCTAGGTTTTCAAGGCCCCCTTATTGCATATTATAATTTTAAAATTGTAGTGGGACCTTCTAGACCCATGAGTCACTAGAATCTTTTCATCCCTTTTGGCTAGAGGATATTACACAATTTACATATGGGCTGTGCTTTTTGCATTGGTGTTATAGCTATTTACAGTAAGACAACAAATGTCTAATTTGTTTCTATATTTTCTATAGAACTTTAGAAGAAACATCTGAAACAAAGTTGATAGTTCAATAAAACACAACCAAGAACTAAAAGATCAACTTTTGAGATGAGAAAAACATCCAAATCAAAGGTCATATTGCTTCTCTTTTAATCTTACCACCCACAGTCATTGTTTACATCAAGAAATGTAAAATGCCTTTAGTCATGAACAGTATGTCTCAACCTTATAAAGATTGTGAGGTCTCTGTATAATGAAAGGTTAACGTTACAGTTCTGCTTTGTTAGTTTTCTTGTCAGTATTTTACCCCCGGGTCTTTACAAGAAATAGTGTTGGTTTCTGTCAGTGAAGTTGTCTGTGTTTGGAGATTAAAGTGTTTCTTTGACCTTCATCAGGACAATAACCTGTGTGGTCAATTAGTAGCTGAAACGTCACACACACACTTACACACAAACACAATGAAAGCTAATGATGAGCTAAAAATAACACCAAGTCTTTTTTCTTTCTCTGTCTTCTTCCTCCGTTCACCATATCCAGTGATGACACATCTCAGTTCTCCTGTATAATTATCCTCATCAGCTTATTGATCACACCAGTGCTGGCTCACATTAATCAATGCTGCCTGCATACACACACACACACACACACACACACACAATCACACACATACACACACGCATACAAATACGTATCAGTGTTTCTACTGTAGGTGGGCAAAAATTCTCTGGTTCTAAGGCTCACATGGAGACCCAGGTGTGTGGTCCATGTTGGCATAAAGAACACTGAAGCCTGTTAAAACCAAAACGCCTCCAGATAAAGATCAAAACCTTTTTCTTCATCAAGGATGTATAAAGGCAGAGAACACAAAGTGTGTGTGTTTGTGTGTGTTTAGAAGTGTATATGCAATACTTGTTTTATTGTCCATCCATCTATCCATTAATAAATCAATCATCTTTGAAGTTGTTCTCAAAAAATGTTTCTTTATGTATGTATGTCTGTCTGTCTTCTGTCAACCTGTCTGTCGTTCTATCTGTCTGACAATAATGTTCTTTAGCTTCAACTATTTCAACATCTATTTGTCTGTCTGTGTGTTTGTCTGTTTGTCTGTCTCTCTGTCTGTCAGACATTCACTTATATGTCAATCAGGTCTTATACAGCACATTTTCTAGGACAACATGTGAATTTTGCTTTTTGTAGCAGCAGGTTCTGGTGTCCTCTGTCCAGTCTGTGGTCCATGGTGGATTGAATCACTGTCCTACTTGGACTAATGGTCTAAAAAATCATCTAAAAATGAAAAAAACCCTTGAGGGACTGGTTGAGTATGAGACTCAATGTCACATACTTATAAAGATTGTATCTGTAACAAGCTGATATTTTATTATGTACTTTTATGGCAGAACAGGTGCACAGTGGAAAAGATCAACCTTGACAATACATATATTTCAACAGGAGAGATCTATCAGCAAAGAAATGTTCCTTTTTATTTGTTTACTTTCATAATTAAATAAAGAGAAAGAGATATTACGTTACACTTCACGAACTTACTGTGATACTGCTTCTAACACAAATTTTGAAATGTATAAGAATATACAAGTTCGTTAGTTAGTAGTTAGTAGTTTTAAATACATTGGTTATCATACCGGGAACATCTCATTGTATACATTTTGTGTGAATGTTAACTTAAACCTATGTAATCATTCGTTTTTTTCTGTTTGTTATCAAAAATGTCTGTATGTACGTGTGTGAACAAATTTGTGCTCAAATGTCAGCAAAACCTGGTAAATCTGAGCAAAACCTACTTTTGGGACTGTCCTTATTTGTAAAAACAATAAAAAAATAGTAAATACCAGTTTTAAGTCTGAGCAGGTCTGTGCCATTCATCATTGCAGGTCTGCGCTATTAGCATACAACACAGACTTCACACATTTAAGTTTTAACAGTTTTAAACTTTAACCCTGTGGGGAACTAATTAACTTCCCCATATTAACACAGCTTTGATAACTGAGTCAGAGGGACAACTGTACAGTGTGTGTGTGAGTGTGTATAAAAAGTAATGACCAAATTGACAGTGTAAAAGTATTAAAATATGTCTCAACCTGAAACCATATAACCAGCCTCACACATACCATCACTGCGTATCTCTCCTTACTGCGCAGACCTTGCTACACACGGAAGACAACAACCACTTACGCATTTACATTTGTAATTAGCATTCATGTGAGCAGCTTTAATCCATCCATCACTCATAACTCCAGTTGTTCATTAGTCATGAAGCCTTTTCAAGCTTTTAACTCAGTATGCAATGCTGGAATAATTGTTTCATATACAAATTAAAGTAAAATTGTACTCAGGTGTTAAATTAGGTTTTAAAAAGGTAAATGAATAAATAATTCATAATATTTTCCCTACTGTTGTTATGACATCCGAAATTATTATTGTGGCACCGAATTCTGTTGTCTGATTGTGTAAAATCCTGATGGATGTAAAGATTATAGGCTACACATGCGCACATACACACACACATACATCACTGCAATCGTTCATACACATGTACACAAAGGACTCGCAGTGAGCCGGAACTGAACAAAAGGGATTACGGCTCGCTCCGTCACCCTCCAGTAACGTAAGTGAAAATCCTTTGAGCAACTTTGGCGCAAATTTATTAATATGATTTACATAAAGCTAAAGTTCCCGCAGCCAAGCGGCCCTCTCTAAAATAAGGCGGCGTGACAGAGTCCATGCGTTATATATGTCACGCCTGCGGCTGCAGGACTCTCCGGGGAGCGCTGGCCTGAAAATGACAGAAAGTGTGGAAGGAGCCCAGATACAGCCGAATCACTCATTTTCTCCTCTGTAAGGAGAAAAGGGGGACAAAACTGCTCTGTAGGGCTAATGCCTGAAAGAACATTTTTCTATTTTCAAACAATTCTGGGAGCGCCGGTTTGACCCGAGGTGTACGCCGCAATAAGTGGTTTATATACAGGGAACTTTTGAACGCGAGCGCTCAGACGAGTCACGGATTTGGCAGCTCCATGAATAGCTGACTGACAGCTGATTCAGCCAATCAAAAGACAGCATTTTGTCACAATATTATAGCTCAAAATATATTTTAAAAATACATGCTTATGTTAAATAGAAGAACTATGATATAGCCCCAATATTAAAGGTTTGTTTTTATTTAAAAAATTATAAAATATGTAAATATCTTACAGTAACAACACAAAATAAAATACACATAAAAAGTTTTGGGAAAGGAGGGTACCAAGGCTTAGTTAATCAGTTCTGCCTCCAGAACTACATACTATAACTTACATTACCATCACCTAAGGTAAATATAAAACTAGTTGTGATTGTCTAGTTGCCATTAATGTCAGCCCAGTGATTGTCACATTCACATTAACAAGTAAACAATGATGAAATCTTCAGAGATATGATGTGATGTGTGAGAGCGGGTGAGAAAAGTTCTAATTATTTAAAAGGCTTGGGCCACAACTTTTCAGCAAAAAGGACATAGACAGACTACTGCAGCATTTGAAATACAGTGATGTGAATGGTAGCTAGTCTTTCAATATTCAAAATAATGTGTGGGTAATGTTTGCTAATGCTTTGCTAATGTTAGAAACAGAAATTGTTACTTTTATCAATATATTGAAATTTGCTGACATATCCAGGGAATTTAGGGCCTATGTTTTCTATAAAGCCAGTTTACATAAAACTAAAATGCCACAATGCTCAGCTCATAAGAAATAAAGGATGAATAAGCATTCAAACAACATATGTTGTCCATGCTGCTGTTGTCCTCGGTTTTAGACAGGATATTCATAAACCGCAGCAGCATATTAATTACAGCGACAGGATCTGAGCTATATTTAATATGCACACCGCATCACAGGCGTTACGTGACTTTGTTTTCCACTCTGGCCATCGTGTCAGCAGTAATCAAATCTTAATGTTGACAACAACACCTCGCCAATCAATTGCGGGGGAAAAATGGTCATGTATTCCCCTCTGAATTTTAATCCTCTGCCTGCTCTTGTACCTAGACGAGACTGAGACTCTGTTTTACCATTAATTACAGTGACATATAAAGTCAAAGACTGTCATTTACTTTGCAGTGTAATTGTGAAAATAGCCTGGTTCACCCAGCCAACAAGTTCAAATTACCAGTTTTTCCTCATTCCGCTTACCTTGACTGACCTCAAATGAGAAAAATGTTTAAAACAATCTACCAAATAGTTTAAACTTTTTTTGCCAATCAAATACACCCAATACAAGAGGTCTATAGAAAACCATAGCAACCTGAATTTATATAGCTGTTTCATGAATATAAATATGTCTTCAGACCTTGAGCCTATTAGATCAGGAATAACTTTTTAAACTACTGTCACTCAAAACCGCATGGTTTATTTGTATACAACTACTTAGATTTTCTCACAGAAGGTCAGTTTAATATTTCAGTCCAAGGCTTTGCGATTTGTGTTAAATTCCACTTTCAAACTTGATTTGGAACATGTTGTTTATTTTAGTATCAAAGATCACAGCTTTAAATCACAAGTGTTTACTTTGAGTAAGATTGCCTTACCTTTCACTGCTAATGTTCTTTCTCAACAGCAGAATTGTCCAACTGCTCCTTTATAAATATTCTAACAGAGAAAACACCTGTGACCAGATTCAGAAATAAATCTGCATTCAAAACTATTTCAGATGTTTGATGGAGCAATACTGACCTCTAGTGTCGGATAATTCTACACTTGTTTTTAGAGCCAATTGATGATAGAGCAAGTTGACTTTAAAGGGTCAGGGTTCTACTTAAAAAAATTAAGTTAAAGTTGGCTTTGTTTTAAATTACTAGTCCTTTTTTTTGAAAGATCATTTTTTTGAAATGCCATACAAAAAATATTCCTAATTCTGTACTTAATATAAGTGACACACATTTGTTTCTGTAACAGTCTTAAGCTCTGACAGTAAAAACTACTTAAACAGTAAAAACTAAATCTTACAGCTCATTGCATGTTTCAGCCAATCAGAGAACTAAGTAAGATCAGCCAATGGTGTGAGTTTGGGGGTGGGACAACTTGTGTGATAAACAATAGCAGACAGGGTTTTGGAAACTGTTTTGGAAATAGTCATTATTTTTGCAATTCATTTCAGTGCCATTAGCGGCACGTACAAATCACTTACAGCACTTCAAATACTCACATAAATAGATGAACAGGCAGAATCTGCCTGATGCGAAAGAATTGCCTTATTTGAAATAACGGTTTATTTATGCCATAAGCATTTAACCCTGGTTTACCATTTACACACATATCTGTTATGGCCCTACATTATTTGGTGTAATTACAACATAACTGCAAAATAAGTCATTTTTATATTTTCCAGGCCCCCTCTTTTCTCTGTTGGTGAATCTTTCGTATGACATATTGAGGTAATAAAATGTCTTTCCTTGGGGACAGCCTCGCTTACTCTAATTAAACACTTATGTGGCGACCTTATTGTGCCAGGCAGTTACCATAGAATCGTAATACATCTTCTGGGCTCCATGTCCAACTAGATTTCCCTTCTCCAATTTATAGAGAGGAAGGGAAAAAAGATGCAAGGTCATTACCACAGAGGGCCCAATTACATGAAATAATCTCCACCACAAAAACAAGCTCAGCTGAGAGTTTGCTAAGTGACACAGAATACCTACAGGGCTGGCGTGTATGTTTGTGTTTGTGCGAGTGTAAGGAAGTTGCTGAGACACAGTCTCAGTCTCAGATTCACAACACAGCAAGATGTGCTGCTTGCAAAGATAAACTTAATATCAAGCTGTAATTACCTCATTGTCCTGAGAAAATTACCTCATTGCCATCCAGTTGTTGATTACTGACGGCTACAAGAACACTCACTTCTTAAATTACAGGACTAAGTTTGAAATAGAAAAGCGGTTTGAACATGCTTCAGATTACATTTTTGTGGATATTTGTATCGTTTCGGCTCAAGATCATGTTTAAAGGATTAGTTAATTCCAAGATCAATATTCTGTTAACATGTCATTCCAAATTTTTACAGCTGAAATTATGAATAATGTTTATGTTGCTCTATTACTGTACAGCAAAATCATACAATGACTTGTGCTGTCAAGATCCAAAAAGAACATAAAAACACTATACAAGCACTTACAAATACATTAAACAAAAACATTAAAATTTAACCATTTGTTTGCCAGGAATGAAGGAAAATACATAAGCTGCTTTACTTATAACTAATTTTTATTCTTGGTTGGTTACTTTAGTCTTGGGTTTAAACCAGCCTGTAAGCATGAAAGTTAGAGATACCTGTGAGCAAATGTGAACTGAGAGGATGGAGGGGATGGAGGGATTGCCAGCACTGGCCAAAGAGTTGGCCTGCTCTTCGTGGAGGGTCACTGTGAGACCACACAGTCACCAGCTGCCACGGGAGGAAAGACATTCATCCATCACACCTCCATATGCCGCCCATTACAATCACCTGTTTTCACACCTGTCTAATGTCAGCTGACCTCTTTCAACATCTGTTTACCATGCATTAATTACTGTAGACATCAGGAGAGACTAATGCTTCCTACAGAGCAGTTTAACTGACAGGTTTAATTACCTTTGAGCAATGTTGTGAATCTAATGAAGGATTATATATAAAATTATATATAAAACAGGGATGTCTTTGGGGACAAGTGTCTCTGGAGCAACTGGTAGAGCTTTGTGCTAGCAACGCCAAGGTCATGGGTTTGATTCCCAGAGAACACAACACACAAATGGTTCGAATTTATACCTTGAATGCACTGAAAGTCATTTTTGGATAAAAACATCTGCAGAATACACACATATAAATAGAGACAGCTGCTTTGCAAAGGACAAGATGACAAAAGAAAGAGAACTGGAGAGAGAACAAGTCCCACTTCAGTTCTATCGTGCCCCACATTTGTGCCGTAACCCAGTACAGGACTGCAGGACTGATGAGTTTTGCGCTACAGTGTCACTGGGCCGTGCCCCATCACGCCACCTCCTTCAAAAGCACATAATAAATACACTCCATCACCAACAGCCCCACCACGGCCCAGACCAACCGCCACCAGCATGCACAAACACACACACAGACGGAATTAATTATAGATGTACATTAAATTACTTTCATCTCCTCCCCATTGCAGAGATGGGACGCACACAGCATAGTGACTGATGAAGCAGTATTTCAATACCTCCCTTAGCAACATGCGGGCTGGAGCAAGCGCACAATCGCATTGGCATACAGACACATACACTCTCCCTTTTCCTTTTGTGTCTTTCACCCTCTTTGTCACCTCGTATGGTTTCCTCTGTGATGTTTCACTGTTCTACAGGGGCCCGTGAAAACTACAGGATGTCTAAATGCTGAACCTGGCAGAGCTGGTTCGCCGTGAATTGTTTCAGCTGTGCACCACAAAACATTGTTGTAGTGATTCTCAGCCATTTTAGGTATAATCAGCTGGTTGAATGACACAATACAGTTGCTTCAATCATTTTATATATATGTATTATTGTATTATACTATTTAGATAGTATACTTGTATACATGTGTGTGTACTATTTCTACTTGGGGCTAAATTGGCACAATTTTTTATAAGTGTACTTTTGAGTATACTTTAAATGTAACACTTGTAAACTATGAGTACACAGCTAGTTTGCAACTACATTTTCCTGAGAAGTACATAAAGCATATTTCTCAAAAGTACATGATAAGTACATTTTGTTATACTAATAGCATATTTGAATAAACTTTTTTCGGATAAAAAAAAGTTTATTCGGATATGTAAAACTTTCCTACAACAGCTCTGTAAAAAGCAAACAATTATACATGAACTTAAATTTGTGCTCACTGGTGCCTTAAATAATGGGGTTGATCTAGTATCTGGTGCTCTTAAAGTCTTAGTATGGATTAATGTTCTGGAGTGGGTCATTTTGGGCTTTGGACACACACACAAAAAAGAGAAAACTCTAAAAGCAAGACCATGAAGGACAACACTTACAAACCAAAACACCAGGGGATGGACGGCAAGGGTGGGGGACATGAAAGAAGAAAAACACAAAGGGTGTGGAGAGGTCAGGAAATCAAGCAGAGACAACCACACTCAGCTAGCAAGCAAGCCTCTCTATCTCAAGGGCTTTCTCCTGCGTCCTTTGCCTTGTCCCCAAACCTCGAACAGGCCCTGCCTAATTTATTGGCTTGGCAATTTGCTGAATGTGTGAGAAGTGTGTGTGTGTGTGTGTGTGTGTGCGTGTGTGTGTGTGTCAGAGAAAGAGAGAGTGTTCCGCTCCAAGCTACTGGTTTAGAACATCCGGGACTTGCTCCATTAGCTAGTCACGCCCTTAGCTATGACATTTCAAAACTTGTTACCCAGCTTTCTAATTGGCGTGAAAAATTGAGCAAAGCTCCAAACAGTCATGACTGCATAGTAAATCCTGATTTGACACCATGTTTTGTCCTTGAGAGAGTTTTTTTTTTCTTTTTTAAGGTTTTTAGTTATTAGTTTTGGTATTTTGGTATTCATTCCCGTCTCATTTTTATAGAAAAAAAGATTAAAAACAAGACCAAAACCTTATAATGTTTCTTATGTAAAAAATAATATGCTGAGACCTCATTTGAATCTGAACGGACTTCATGCTTTATGCATTGGTAAAGCACAACACTTTCATTAGAATGTATGTGTTAGCATGAACAACATTAAAATTACGAATAAAATTCAGTTTCAAAACAGAATGAAATCAAATCAGCAGAAAAAAAATAAAAAAACAAAGCAGACTTGCATAACAAAACAGAATAAATTAATTAGGCATGTTTTTGCACAAGAGACAACTCTTTGAATTTCACGAATGTAAGAGGCAGTCTTTTAAAAACAATTTACATGTCTGTTAAAATACAGTTCATTAATAAAGAAGGAAGTTGGTTTTGCAATATTAATGTCTCACAACGCTGTTTTCCATCTTTTTGACGGCCAGTGTACGTGTTCTGTTTTTTTGACCTTTGATCTTTGGTTTACTCCACAGAGCCTCTCTGTGTCTCTGTTCAGTGTCTGTCTTTCTCTCCTGGCTCTGTCTCACCCTGTTCAGCTGTCTGTTATGGTAGCAGTTCATGGTGAAGTAGAAAAACAACAGCACCATACAAGTCATGTTCCAGTAGCTGTCAAACAGGTCCACCAGGCTTCCAAGTAGGAGTGCCAAATAAAACAAACACTAAAAAGTGTTTCTAACATAGTTTTTTATCAGGGTTGTCGAGTACATTTACAAGGTCTAGGACACATATTATGTGTGGGTCTCTTCTCACTTAGACCCAAGAATAATTATATACCATAGAGGACATTGTCACAATGCCAGGAAAAACATTACCAGTACTGGGCTACTTGCTTTCAGTACTTTGGCTACTTGATTGCCCAATTTAACTCAGTGATGAGGAGCAGATCCAATCGGATCAGTCATGCTTTGGGATTGATCGACTCCCATTTCCTGTGCACACGAGAAACTAAGATACATTTTTAAAAAATGTGTTTATTCACTGCAATTATAAGAATAGTAAGCTAATGAGTTTTTCTGCTGTGAAGATGATGATGATGAAGGCGTTCTCTTTGCCCTTCACTCTGCATCAACCAAACTTCTGACTGGCAGGGTTTGATTGAGCACGTTTAGCGTTTAAGGGCGTGTACCGATGACCAGTGCCCTCATTAAGGCCAGCGCTTGATTGGTGCACCAGTAATGAGTCTCCATCTGGTGGTCACCTCAATTTTTTTTCTCTTTGTTTTCTAATGTATTCATTGGTTAATTATCACACAGATAAAAGCATTTAATGAGTGGAGTGCTGATCAGAGATTCATTAAGAACACAGAAAAGCAAAAGGCTAATTACTGCCATTTCCTCTCTTCTTCCTCATTAGTTTGACCCATAGGTTTTGGCAGAGGGACGTGAACGCCGGTCATAACAAGGTGTCGGGACGTAAAGAGAGAATATAATGACTCTGACCTCAGGAGAAGAGAGTTTAAAGAGTGTTTGTGTGGGTATGCGTGTGTATGTCTGTGTGCCTGTGCTTATTTACTCCATTAAACATGAGCCTCAGAAAGGGGTCACGGCAAACTAGCAGGCCCGAAAAAGTCTACCTCATTAAGCATCTGAGAAGGGTAAAACACAGAAATAGATTTGATGAGCTGGCCACTTCCTGTCCACAGAAAAGCCACTCAAAAACATATATATGCCAATACTCCCTGTTTACCTGTGCTGTCGATACAAAACCTCTGTCTGATCAAAACCTCGACTGCAATGTGAGTCAGTCAGCCATTGTTTTTCTGTCAGCTGATATTCACTGTTGTTTGGGTTAGATTTCCAGAAAGCTTCTTAAATTGCTTTGAAAGCGTATCTGCATAGTGCTGTGTGTATGTGCGTCCTTCACCTCTCCCGTGCACATACATACAGACATATCTAAACAAACAACCAAAGTGTAAAGAGACACAGGACTCTTCAAAAACTGAACCATTGAACTTATCCAAAGAGAACAGACAACAGAATATGCATCTCATTACACAGTGTTTCAGACGAGTCTATACACACTATATCTGAGGCAAGCAGACATATTGGAATGCAGCTTTGTGAGAGACAAATGTCACACACACACACACACATATATGCAAACAAACATTTAATATCAACACGTATCATTCACGTGATATACAAGAAATTGCAGCGAAGAAATCACTTTTGGCAAATATTCTCTGGCATCTCTTCTTTGACTAAAGGGTGAAGTGAAATGCTTGGAGGGAAGCCTACAGACAATCTGAAAGAAACACCTTTCATTTTTAAATTTAAGGAAGGCGGGGAAGTTTTGTGGCTTCAGAAACAAACTTCTAAACAAGTCCAGATAAACAGTGAGAAGTAGTTGGAGCATGATGTAATGTGCTGGTAGCAAACGCAGAGCCCCTGGTCAGCAGTCTGAGAGTCTGTTGGCAGTTCCCGGCGTTTATCGCTGGCCGATTGGGACGGCAGTAAAGTGAGCGTGTGTGAGGCGAAAGGAGACTTCATTACACCTCCGGCTACTTAGCCACAGAAAACGTTCTGTAATTTGTGCATAGAGCCAAATCCTCAAGCGGGCGTACACCACAACTCGAAGCAGGGCGGCTTGATTCACAGCAGTAAATAACCGTGACCAATTACTGCCTTTCTTTCCCTTTCCAAGCTGCACCGCGAAATCTCGCTCGACGACCATAATCCAATTCTGCAGGAATGTCTTGCAATAATGACACCCTGGAAAGCACCCCGTACGACACAACCTCTGTGTACTCGCGTTAGGCAGGCAAACCAGAATGAAAATAACACTTTGGCTCTGCCCAGTTTGTTTTGTTCTGTTCCAACTACTTCATAAGCCTGAAGCATGACCTTTTCCTTTGAGGGAAAAGTGAGAAAAGAGACCAGCCCTATAGCCGTGATAAATGTCATTGTCCTGTTATGCCCGGCACAAGCAGTTAATACCTATGGCGAGACAGTGGATGGGAAATACTGTGGTTGACTCAGAAGCTATAAAGATCAAGGAAAAAGTGGAAACACATTATCAAATAAAAAACAACTCCATTTACTAGCTCTGGTAGTTTGTATATATATTTTAAGCATTATTCATTTTAAGTATCTCTGATGTTTGATTGTAAGACATTTAAAGAGCAATTGAATGTTTATATTACAGTTTCAATCTTTTTATAGCATATAACAGCAGAAAAGTACTTTAGTAGGATCATGTACAACCGACCACATTTAATAATTTGGTCACCAATCCAACTTCACTAGAGAACCACAAAGGCTCAACTTGGGCCATAAAGCACAAAGGGTATTGAATGAAATCCAAGGCCTACCCCATGGCTAGGTGGACCAAACAAATGGGGCTTTCAAGTCAGAATCCATTTGGTACTGGCCAATACATCAGTTCCAGGCCTGGCAAACATGTTCACCTTGGCAGAATAACAGAATGGATGGTGAAGGGGAGCTCATTCGTGTGACAGTGTTTGGTTTATAGGGCACATTGGATAAAGTTGAGCACACAGCTGAGAATGAAAGCAAAGGCCTGATGTTGACCATAAAGAGGTTCCTTAGTTTTCCAAAATTGTTCCTTTGATCTTCATTGGTTATTTCCACTTGGAGAGTTTGCCGCACTTTACTGCTTGGGTTCCTCTAAAAATCTATATCCGCTAACAGAGAAAGTAATTTGATATTGATAATATAATCAGAAATGTCATGTTTTATAAATCACTGTTAACGTTTGTGTCTTGTAACAGCCTAACACAGTTTATTATACCAAAAGACATTAAATATCAATTTGAATTCAAAAGATAAGGTTTAATCTTGGGTTCAATTTTAAAAGATGAAGCAATTGAAAATGAAAAATCAATCCCAAACTAAAAATGAAGTATCTGTGAGTGAAAATACTTCAACATTTGTGTAGGGCCAACCATGATAAAGAAAACTTTCTCAAGCCAAACTGATACAACAGAGGAGCACAGAGCACAAGGAATAACCAGACCTCCTGCCATGGATGGTCCATGTGCTGGGGCCTACTGGCTCAAAAATACTTCCCAATAATAGGGAGGGCTGAAGGTTGAAGGAGAGCCCAAAGCCTGTAAAAAATAAAGATTGAAACAAAATGAGATCCATTTTCACAGCTAGTGTGGCTATTCCTAAATGTGGTGTGGTCTGTGATTAAATTAAGACCAATTCTGCTCTGTGCACATTAGGGTTCCATCTCATTTCACATTGGCAACTAAAAACTCATTAACGGAGGCTGAAATAATTTCAGAAATGATTCCTCCATTTAAATGGTAATAAATTAGAGACTCTGGACAATTCATTGAGTCTTGCCTTCTTCACCAAAAAATCCAATTTAATGCTGCCTCATCTTCTAAATGAGCATCACATTTATTCTCACCTACAGACAGAGTTGTAGGTAGTAAGACAGAGAGCGGGGGTGATAAAGAGAAAGAAAGGTTCATTTTAGACACTTCTAAAAGCAGGAACTATTATTCATCAGTCGTGTTCTTCTGAACAATAATGTCTATATGTTCCAGAATATGAGGCTTCCTGTCTTAATGACATCACTTAATTGCTTGTGGATTAATGTGCTTTGTGTTGCTGTTCATTGCTAAATTTCAGAGATAATTGAGATATAACACATCATGTCATATCCCATGTTGTCAAAGTCAGTGATGGAGCAAAAATTTATAGCATTACAAACATCTGAGACAGATCTTTTGCTGTTGTCAGCAGGTCGATATAAGTTTTAATAGCGGTTGTGAATTTCAAGGCAGTCAGCGTTTCCCAAGTTATATGGCTTTAGTTCCTTAAGAAGTTGAAGAAGAGAGGTAAAGCTCTTAGTGGAAATTAGTTTTGGGAACATTGTTTAAAAGGACAACTTGTTTGCCAGTGCAAGACTTCCACCACAATGTTTGTCTATGAAAAGAGGTACATGGGGTTTTGGAAAGCAAGATTTGGCTTTAGCAAACATCACTAATATACCATAATATATTATGTTCAGATTTGAGTTTTAAATAAATGTGCATTACAAATTATAATTTTCAGAAGAGATTATTGCTCTTACATGCATCACAAAGAGTTTTTAGAAGTTAAATTGCACATCAGCATAGTTTGTAAAATTAAGATGCATGTCTGAACCAAACCTTTGCACCTGCATTTTCCAGTCACTGCTGTAAATAACCTGGTATAAAAACAGGTGGCCAGCAGTCTATAGGACAGCATGTAGTTACAGAGGCCACTAATGCCTTCTTTATCTCTACACCTGTCCTCTGTGCCAGACTGAGGTGGTGTAATGAGGCTCACTGGGGGGGATCTTCAGGGCTGGCACACGCACCACACTCCCTTCCTGGGGCAATGGGACGGCACAGACGTAATTACACTTAGTGCTAGAGAGTGAAAATAAAAGAAGGAGAACAAGACAGTGGCCCACAGGCCATGATCTGTTCCCTAAGCATGTATCTTTAGTGCTATGGGAAGGGAGGATGGGACCATTTCGATCTGTGGAGACAGAGTTTAACTGCTCACACAGACCCACACAGACTCAGTAATGAGAAACAACTGGAAATCTGGCTTTTGCTAAATAAAGCCCAGTGACTTCTTCTCTGGTGATAACCAAAACATGTTTGGCTGAAAGTTAAGCAAACTGTTAAAGGAAAATAATAATTCATAGGGTGGGAAGCTCAACATTAAAGATTTTTGTCTGCTGATCTGGTAAGGACAGTAGTTAAGATTTTTACCTGCCATGAATTTTTATATGTGCCAGAAAAACTTTTTGTAAAAACAACATTTTTACTAAATATTCTTTTACCAAAAATTAAAGTAATGAGCTACAAGGGCTACCTCTTATTTTCTTAAGACTTAAAAATACACAATGTTCAACAAGCAATTCTTTTTAACAGTTTAACAGTTATGTGAATAAACAGTTCCTCCTACAATTAATATAGGTAATTAACTAGATAAAGAAAATGTTATAGAATTCATATAGAATATGTGGCAACAGGTGTGTGTATATAGTCTCTTATCAATGGCTTTTATAACTCAGCTATTTCTATTACTACAGCTTAGATGTTTTCCTAATTTATATAACAGTGAGCCATAAGATCAATAACTTATATAGCAACACTATGCAACACTTTCATAGTGATTCACCAAAGTACTGCTCACATGACCAGGAGTAAGAAAAAGAGAGCACAAGCAAAACAAACGCATTTTGATGAAAAATAATCTTTCCGCACCATTACGCCCATAAACTCTTAAATATCAGTCACCTACAAGATTACTTTAATATTCATCTCCACTCCAGCTGTAATAAAAACCCTCTTCTGATGACACACATTAGATCACAGTCACGTTTCATATTAAGGAAAACAACCCAGAGCAAAAAGAGGAACTTATCAGCTAAATGATGTGCATCAGTCAGCTAGCGTTTTCATTCTTTATTCTACATTTCAGAAAAACTCATTCTGCATTAAAAATAACAGGTGCTTGAGGTTTGAATGTTGATTTGGGTGATGAAAGTATTCTGGGGCATTTTTAATATGAGAATGTTCTTGATTAAGCTTCCATTCATGATTGTAGTGAAGTTTTTTTTAAAACTTGTATCACTTCTAAGTTACTTTGAGGATAATGATTTGTATAACTGGATCTTTTTAAAGTGTTGTGTGGACAGTTTTGGAAATTAATTACACAAAAGCACAAACAAAACACAAAAGCACTCGATTAATGTTGACCTAAAAAATTAAAAATGAAGTATTTTGGATTTTTGTGGGGACTCTGGATTAATCATCTTTCATATGTTTTACAATGTGGCCGTGAAAGAACAATAGAAAACATCAATCAAAGATTTTTCCATGCAGCCGTGATTACACTATTTCCTGCTATCAGGGCTTACAAAATCAGGCAATATACAACCTCTCATAATTCATTCAACATCCCTTATAAACAAAAGGAAGATTACATGTTTAGAAGACATGGATCATTTTGGAAGATTATGATTACCAGATGATGAACAGTACAGTTATCCTTCATTGTAAATGCTTACAACCTTGAAAGCTTTTTGTGATTGTGTTTAGGTTATAAATTACACAGGGCATTGTATCTTCTGAACCAGTGCTAGATTTTAAGTCTTACAGGGACTGCTTAAAGGAGAAAAAAAGCATTAAAAATAAGCTATTTTTTCACAAGCTAAGGTTCAACTTTTCTTTAATCCTTATTGTTTTCTATGCTATTAGAATTTCGTTTGCATGTTTGCTTTTTTAAATAAAAGCTAAACAGGTTTTGCGTTTGTCTGCTTTTGTTGAGGTGGGCTCTCTGGTGGTATTAAAGGTCTCTGTTCCATTACACTTTCAACAGTGCGACTGCTAAAGTCAAAGCCGCTCAGGTGAGCTTATGATGGAGCTCCAGCTGGGAGCGTTTGTTTGTGTGTGTGTGGCAGAGAAGCAATGGAACCGTGTCTGATGTATTCCTGCTGTCTTTCTTCTACTGCATATAGGGTGACATTGGGGAAAGTGAAGCCAAGGGCAATATGATGAAGCCCTCTGCCTCTGCTATTACACATGGGACCGCTGGGTCTCACTTTTTCTCTTCCTCCCGTTCACCTGCCATTTTTAATATGCTTTTCTAATGTGCTTCTGGTGCTATAACTACAACTTTGGAACCTTCTGTTTTTTATTTTATTGCTTTATATTAAATGTCTTTTTAGGTCATAGAATAAAAGATGATGATTCTGATCGTGTCTTAAAATGAACGTCACTACAATGCTAAAGCCAAATGGCACAAAGAATAAATCATCCAGCTTTTAAAACACTTATCTGAGACCAAAGATCTGCTGGTAAAGTTAATTTCCTCAATTGTCACAGTTTTGGAAGCAAATGAATATTCAGTTCCCCTCTCAATTCGATTATCTTTCGGTTGAATAATTAACTAGCACATCCCCCTGCATGCAGCAGGAAGTATGAGGAAGATCAGACAGGCTACATCACCACAGGAGACCATCTGAAGCTCTTGAAAGAATATAGACAAGAATTTTGGAAATGCATGATGCTGAGTGAGATATTGTAAGATACATTTTATATTAATAAAATACCTGCAACTTTCAAATTTGGTCTTTGCACATTATTTTCCTCATACATCACAATTAACTTTAAAGCTGTTTAAAATAATTCGGAACAAACCTTTCATTTATCTCCAAACTACTTCTTGTCTTTTTGTTTTATATTAGGATATACATGAACATAAAGCAATATAGCACCAAACATTTGTAAACAAAACTGACTTTAAGGAAAGACATTTTATAACCTTGTATTCCACCATATTTTTTACCCATGTACTTTTTTTTTTTTTCAAAAATTTGATCTTGATTCTTAACTCGCTGTAAGAAATTAACAACCAATCTTTAATTTTTATTGTTTAATTGTCAAATTATGTGCAAGGTGAATTTCACAGTAGAGATCAAGAATATTTTCTAAACTCACACACCAAACATACAAGCGGAGAAAAAGGCAAAAATAAAATGCAAAACAAAAATGCAAGAAAAATAAAACACCTTTTCCCTAAAACGTCTGTGGATAAATTAATCGCAAGCTAAAAAGTAAAAGTGGCTAGAGTTCACACAGCAGCCAACACAAAAAATTAATCAACTCTTTCAAAGCTATTTTTTAAACATCCAGACAGACTAGTGTTATAAAGAAGCACTGTGATAACATATTCTGTAATGCTTTGTGTTCTTTAAAACGCAATCACAAATAAAACACTCCAAAAATAAATGTTTGCGTTAAAGTCTGTTTTGTGATTCACAATTTCTCAACAGAGGCAAATCAAATCGTAAGCCATAAATTGAAAAAAACAGAGTAAATATTAGAAATAGAAGAATAAACAAAAACACATCTAACTGCAAGGAGAAAACAAACAACCAAACAAATAAAATCTATTTTTCAAGTTGGGAAAAAGGACAAAAAGTAAATCCTGTAAAAACAAAACTGTGCAAGTACAGCAAACACATGGTACAGTATATTACACATACAACAAACCATTTAAATACAGTACTGTGTATTAACAATAATCCTGAGAAGAGTCCATTTCTGGTTCCCGTGCTACTGAGCATTAAAGTATATGAAATGTGTGGGCAACTGTGGCAAAGCCAACGCGATCTCTTATTCTTTTTCCCTTCAACCAAAGCCCCAGATGAGGCTCAGTACTGCAGGTGCCAAAGAACAAAACCAATGTGAGCGAATCAGCTGTCCCACTTAAAGGTTTATCAAGTCTGTGAGACTGAAAACAGAGCACTGTATTAAACTGCTGAAAGATTTAAGGGAGGAATTAATGTAGTGCAAAATCTGTGTGCCACAGGGAACCTGCATATGACCAAATAAACATGAGGCCTGACAACAAAAAACAGAGAACAAAATAACTTAAGACTGACAACTTTTGGAAGTGTCGAGCAATGACAAACCCTTTGAGAAATTAAATCACTGTATGTTCTGTACAAGATTGTCAAAAAAGCAGCACCAAAAACAAATATTCTTTTCTATGAGGTTGGAAGATGAGGGGATGGAAAGAAAAGTGTGATATTTACAGGGATCAATACTTCATGGAAACTTTAGCATAGAAGGACTGGATTCATTTGCAAAAACAGACACGGTCTCAGGTCAAAGCACCTTAGTGCAAAAACAACTGTTATGTGAAACTTCATTCCATCTTTGCTCACTCACTCACTGATGCCTGGATGTATAAAAACAGGCACTGTATCATCCCTGGACAGAAACACTGCAACAGGTCTAACATATTCACAACTCTGAACTCTATTCATTACTGCCCGTTGTGACATAAAAAGGCCATGCTTTTGGAATTATGAAAACTTCATCGCGGGAAAGCTAATCTATGAAACAATATAAGAACACATTATTGCTGCCATGGGATGCAGGGTAAGACTCATTGAACACATTTTGGCATTTTGCAAGCATTTTTTTTCAACAAAAAAATCTCAGTGGAATGTAGGCATCCACATTTTGGCCGCCTATCATCATTATCTGGCGGATGGTTCCTCCTGTCCTTGTATGATCTCTTCTGCTGTGTTTTGGCTATCAACAATTTGCCTAGTTTTAATTTCAGCTACACATAAAGCTGGTATCCATTTTCTTCTCCAATATGGAGACCGAGTAAAATCATGTAACCTCAATAAAAGATCTGGCTGGTGATGCGAAATTGCAAAGATACTGATTTCAATGTGGGAAGCTGGGCTCAACAAAACACCATAAAAGCACAACAAAATGAAAATTTATAACTGCTGTGACGTAGCACAACAGATTGCTTTTAAAAAAGGGGGAAAAAACATCAAAACGGTTTAAAATACTATAAGAAAAACCAGCCACCTGTGTATACATCTTGGCAACCACATAGAATTTCAAAGCAAAAATTCCTTATTAACTAATTTCTCAAGCAAACCAGTCTCTTTATAGGCAGCATGGAGGATCAACTGAAAACCTGAAATTTCTTAAAGAACTAACAATAACAATTTCAGTATTCACACTGTGAGCAAAATCATAGCTCATCATACCCGTATGAATATTTATAGCTTTATATATTTATTTTTCACCTATTTTTTAATTTTGCTTATGACATAATGCTTGTCTTTAAGACATCAACTATTCCTGTCACCCAACAATGCATGCCAACAGCCCAAGCTAAAACAACAATAAAACTTGCATCTTAAGGATATAATGAAGCAGAAATAACTCAACATCCGCAAAAAACTTGATAATTGCACTTATGATTCACTTTTTCTAACTAAACAAGCGATAGTGTGGGTGCTTTGTGCACAACTGTTGTAATAAAATACTGTATTTTTCCGTTTAACTTTTTCTAACAGCACCCTTGACTTTATTGATTGAAACCATTAACGCTTTAAGACTTCCCCCACAATTCTTGTGTTGGGGACATAGACAGCACCATGAATTGAGCAGTCCCACCAATCCCTCCTGTAAAAGTATTGATCAGCTGTTTCAAACAGCATGTTGAGTCATGATCTCCACTTCCACTCACAGCACTTTCTGAAGACACTGAGGGTAGAGTTTTGCCACCGTGCACTCAAAATGTCGGCCAAGGTCCCAGAGACGGTCCGGCGTCTCGTAGACCTTTGTCCAATAATCTGCTTCGTCGTCGTACTGGTATAGGGAGTTCTTGCGGCTGGTGCGAAACACATGTTCTTCTACCATGACTTGAGTAGCTCGAACAAACAAATGAAGTCGGCCCTGAAGCAGAAGGACCTTGATGTAGGGGCTGGTTGCTTGGTCAAAGGGAAGGTCTCTCTTACGACACCAGATGTTCTGCTCAATATCGTACACCTCCACCGTGAACGTGCGCTGGTGGTTCCTGCAGATGCCCGCTATGTAATAGATGCAGTTTTTATAAAGGGCAGCTAAGCCTTGAGTACGTGGGATCTTCATGGGTGGCATATGACCCCAATAGTCTTTGCGAGGGTCGAAACAGAAGAAGTACTCTCCTAAAAATACAGTGATAAAAAATATTTAAAAAAATGTTAATATGCAATCTGAGTTTAACATAAATTGGCAGACAACATTTCTACAGTGTTGATTTAAGAAATATTTTTTATATAGAGTAACATTCTAGTTAATTTGTGGACACTTATTATTATTGTTGATTATAATGAGTGGGGTTAACCTCCCTGACCTTATCATCTAAGCAAAGGGTACAAGGTATGACAGGGGTGTGTGTGTGTGTATTTGCATGCTCTCATAGCCTGACTTTGCAATAAACCCACTCACCTTGCAGGACATAGATGCGGTCCTTGTATTCTACTGCACTGTGAAACTCCATGGCCATAGGCATGGGACTGACCGCCGTCCAGCAGTTGTCTCTGGCATCATAGCACTCTACGGATTTTAGAGCATTTCGTCCATCCCCTTCGTACACGCGCCCACCTAAAGCGAAGAGCTTTCCACAGCAGTGCACCAGTTTGCAGCCGATGCGCGCCCGCAGCATGGGCGAACGCGGAAGCCACCTGTTCCCGGCGTGTTCGTACTGCCAGAAGTCGCTTTCTGCACGGTGATCGATGCACACCTCGCTATTGCTCGGCCGATACCCTCCTGCGATGAAGATGTCGTTCTCTGAAGAGACCAGAATACCGACCTCTCTGAGGTCATTGGGTGGCTTGCACAGCTTGTACACCTTCCCGACAGCAATGTCAAGGCAAGGGACGGTCTGCTTCTTCCCTGAGTGCTTGTGAGCCGCGTCGAAGCAGATAATCATCTCGGATGCAGTCATACCCAGCCTCTGCGAGCACCCGTTGGTGCCACTGATCCGACCCTTATCTGAGGAATCCCTGGACAAGGCCATGCTGAAGGCTGGGGGAATACGATTCAGAAAGGCCTCGTCCAAGAGTGGCAAACGGATGCATTTGGCGAAAACCTCAGGCAAATCTGCTTCCCGACGCGGGCAGTCATACTCCAACCAATAAACTATACTTTCATACACATGTTCCTCTTTTTCCACGTTCAAATCGTCATTATTGAGAATACTGACCAGCTGCTCTTTGGTCAGATGAAGGAACTCTTGTTCGCCCATCACACACAGGAACTTTTTGCGGATGTAGTCCTGCGAGCGCTCCCTCAACTCCTGGTGGCCGTAGGCATCCGCGAACATGAAGACTCCAATGCAGTTTTGAGGGTCTAAACGGCTGATCATGAACTGGGCACATTGGTCTTGGAGGGCTGGTATCTGGAAGATGCTGGCAGCGGTGAACAGGGCCTGCACGTTAGACTCAGTGAGGGTGACCCTGGAGGTGTAAGCATAGTCTAGAACCAAATGCATGGACTCGGACTCCACACCAACAATTCGCACCTCCCTCTGACTGCTCTCTGTAAGGCCACTTGTGAACATAGATCTGACCAAACACAAAACAGAAGATCATTACAACACAACTACAGCAACGCAGGTACATATGTATTGATCATTACATTTCAGACATTCAGCAGACATAAAAAAGACCCCTTAATGACTACAATGATCAACTAATACATGATGCTTAAACATTTGCAAATTATTTAGTCACATTGTTCATTTTTGGTTCAATCAGTTGTATCAAACCACGGAATGCAAACTTATTACAGTCTGGTCCCTTTTTAAGAAGGGATATGATAATACGTTTAGCTTAACATCATATTCTAACGTGGACAACCTTTGCACTAAACAATAAACTAAAATTAATACTAGTAAAAGGTCGGAGGCAGACCGGGACATAAGTCATGAGTAATTATATGACTATGCACTAATAGTACTTCATTTAAACCTAAATAATATTTCTGTGTATATACTAGTCATCATACATCACTAAGTAGCTTATATGTTAAAGCATAAGCAAATGTTATATGCTTATATGTCATTTTGATTTCCACAGAAAAACTGTTTTTCGGTTAACACATCTTATATAAAAGGAAACTGAACCAGCATTCCAAAAGGTTTAAAGGCGTTAGGCTTTAAAGTTGTTAAGCTGATAAACTAGTTAGATGAAGTTCTTATTATTAACACACTTCTAGTAAGTTGGGTTGATTCCATATAAACATTCCCTTTCTTGTTTCATCACTAATGCTCTAAGTTCTGGATTTAACAGCTTTACATGATCATGACACCGAAGTTTAAAGATTGTATAAACTAAATATACATAAACAAGGACTTCAGCAATTCTGTCATACTAGTGTCATGCCAACACTTACAGTATTTGAGTCATGCAAATAAATTAATATTTTAACATTTATAAATTGGCCCTACATATTTCTACTATAACTGGCATATTGTAACCAAGATCTGAGCCTAGAAACGAGCAAACTTTTTCTATGGAGATCAATGTTGTTGACATAATATATTGAACACAAGATATTTGTTTAATATCCATGTATTTATAAATTAACATTAATAGCATTTTAGTACTGTTATCAACAAACATGAATATTAAATTTTCAACTGTGCCCCCAATTTGTATATTTGTGTACAATAATTCAATTAGAAAATTAAATATACAAATAGATAGAAAATAGATTCATTTGCACTGAATGAAAGAGCAACCTTCCATTGTGCTGTGGTTGAAATGATGTTCCAAAGTAACATTTTCTCAACAAAAAATCCAAACAAATAACATTTTGGCAAATTATAGGTTTAATGTATTGATCTGTGCTGGTATTACCTGAAGTAAGGGCTGATGGCAGCGAGAACATTTCTGTGACAAGAGAATGTCTTGCCATGGTCCACTTCCACGACAATGTCAGTCAGCTGAGCTTTGTCGTACAGGGATTTAAGTTGCTGAAGGATGTTACAGGCATGGAGGGCATCTACCCCATTGTAGCTTGTGCTTGCTGGAGTCCCATTCTGAACTTGTAACAGCTTTCCAACGTCTACAAGAAAACAATGTTAGACAGTTTGGGACTTACACTTACGCATTTGTCAGACGCTTTTATCCAAAGCGACTGCATTCAATTTAATTAGTATGTGTGTTCCCTGGGAACCAAACCCACCACCCTTTGTGCTGCTAACATAAGGCTTAAATGTCTACACAATCTACACAACCTTATATTGAAGTTCCTATAAAAAGCACTGGGATACCAAAATAGACACATACTGACCAAGAATTGCTTTTATTATTCTACTTTATCATTCTAATGAAACAGACTGAATGTGAATTGTGTATATTTTAGTCTGAAATAGCACTTGATTTCTTCAGACTTGCAAGCAGACCAATAACTTAAATTCCACTTCATTCTAAAGCTCATTGACATTGCAAAGACTTTGTCATTATACAGTTACATTAAACCGGCTCTTTAATAACAGCCACAGCCATCCGAACAAATGCTTTATTCAGAACCACTCAAAGTGACCAAAAATACCCCCAAAGGACCTTTTCACAGCCAACCAAAGCCTCCACATGGTATTACTGCGACCTGTCCTGATACAAGCAAACAAATTTCCTGGTCTAGAAACCTACTCTTGGTTTTGACAACCATGGACCTTTAATGGTCTTGTTTATCTCATAAAGAAATCGAGACAGTTTCAGCAGAAGGCAAGTTTCACTGCTTAACTTATTAGCTGTGCTAATTCAGGTGCTGTTTCGCCGGCTAGCAAATAGGCTAGTCCAGTCTTGAGTCATTTAAACAGCCTCTGTATAGAGCGAAATAAACAGTGACAGTGCTTTAAAGACCACGAAAGTACACCATAAGACACACGTTAAAGACAATGAAGGAACAAAATTGCAAACCATCGAGAAGATAAGCGAATAATCACGACGTGTTTACACAGTCTCGCGCTGGGCTAGTCTCGCTAGCCGCTGTCTCTCCGTACTTTTCTGCCTATATTCAAACAATAACCATAGTTTATTATGTAACCGAACAAACCGTCAAACTCCGTCTCATTCCTTCAAAACGAAACGGTGTCATAGATTTATACAGTGTTTAAAGGCTGGAAAACTTTGGAAAATTAACTTGAAATTTAAAAAGAAGATCGAACCTCCACCGGCAGCCATTCTCCCAATCTGTCTCACGGCGGCTGGGAAAACGTCACTAATGGAATGAAGCCCCGGAAACAGGCAACAGCCAATCATCGTCGCCCAACCTTCGCGGCAGCCAATAGGCTTTCAAAACAGTCTGTTTCTGCGAAATAGTTCAAAGCAATATTAGCAGCGTGTGTACTTGTATTTGTAGTACGAATAAGTAATATCAATGAAAAACAAGTGTAAAGAGGGTTTTAATATATGATTAATAATAAGAATGCGCCAAAAGTCTCAGCATTTAAACGTTTGTGCCGAATACCTCTTTGCAAAATAAAAATTCCGTATGTCAAATCCATAATACTGCTTTTGTCAAACTACAAAAAGTATTTAGGCCAAAACTACAGGAAATCTTTTTCACCCACTCTGCCATCTGAGTTTGCTTCCAAACTATGCTGTGAAAGCCTGGTTGAAATTGTTGCAACTGATAAAATCCATACTAAAACTTACATTATGTATATACTCATGTATGTTTTATTATTTATTTTAACAATATAGAACAAGAACAACCAAACACAAGTTTTGTTTTATAATAATCTTCCCGGGTCTATTTACCGTATCTTTAGTTCCAGTGTAATTGCTACAGTTATTTATGGAATTACAAGTGCCACCACTTCTAAAACTTTAAGCCTAAAGCTTCACTTTAGATTTATCTAAAGCTTTGCTTTAGATGTATTTGTATAGCACTCTTAACAATAGTAATGGTTGTAAAGCAGCTTTACATAATTTTAGGCCCAGGACCCCCAGTGAGCGAGCACAAAGCCACAGCGGCAAGAAAAAGCTTCTTGAGACTAAAGAAAAACACTGAGAGCAGTCAGAGGTAAAGGGGGAAATCTCATCCTAGAGATATTATGCATGGGTAACAGAAACTGAAACATTTTCTTCAGTTGCATTGACTTCTGTGTAGCCCCACTGTGTGGATTGTGTTAGTTTAATCATTGTACCTATTCATCACTTATTATCATTTAATTTAATTTATTTATTTGCCTCTAACTCTTTTTAACCTTTAGAGCTAGGGGTAAATGTAAAGTATCAAAACACAGTCGTGCTGTCTCACACATTCTTCAAAGTCATTTTATTTTCCAAAATCAATTTTGGTTCCTGTTACATTTACCCAGGCAGCACACATATGAATAATTTATTTGAAATAATTCATTTTGACATTGCACATACTCGTAACATATACTGATACACAACAATGCAGTTGGAATGTTGTAATACATTAGCTGTACTAATCCAAGGCTGCCTGCCTTCATCTCAGGTCAGAGGATGAAAGCACGTTTTGGCACAGTGTCGTCATTTCTTCTTGTCAGTCTAGCATACACCGCAGATCCATTCTGACACTGTCTAACATTGCACAAAAAGATGGTCCAATAAGCTAGAACTGCAATCCAGGCAATCGATTTCACTTTTTTCCAATTCCTCTCCTCTACAGAAGCTAGAACAGGCCATGAAATTGAACCCAGCTAGTCTGAAATGAAGGGCTTTCTGTTGCCTCAGCTGTATAATGTTTTTTGCTTATGTTTACATTCTTATAGTCTGCTTCTTTTTATATATAGTGATGGATTTCCTGATATCAGTGCACCATATCATCATATGTCCCTGGGACTACACACTTTGTACTAACATCAGTTGTAAAGCGGATTTACTAATTCAAGCCTTGACAATATGTGAACAGGTCAGAATTGAAAAAACGTATTACTTGCAGAATCTTGAATGCATTTAGAAATGCCCAGGATAGCTGAAAGCAACAATCACACATAAGGTTTTAACCTCACAGTATTTCCTCTTATCCAAAACGCAGCTGTACTTTATCTGGAATTGCTTCAGGCTTTCATGGTATTTCCATTTCAGATGTCGGCAGTAAAAACATTAGTTTTGTTAGCTGGTTACATTATTTCAAGATATACATTCACGCCTTTACACAGATAGCATGATGACATTGAGTGTGATTTAATAAAATAGTTAGTATTGAGTATAAATATTAAATATTGATTCACTTCAGACATATATTTGGTCAGTTGTTTTTGCTCTTCCACTGAAAATAGTTCCAAGCCTGCCTGCCAGAGTTATTTATGAAAAAGTGCGGAAATCAATGTGAATTTAAAAAAAGTATTTTTCTGTTCCACTAAACCTCTTCCTGCGAGTGCATGTGAAGCAAAGGAAATATGTATTGAGAGCAATTGCACTGGGTAATAAATTGGCCCACCAAACTTGTCACAGGTTGTGGGACGATCTCTCTGCTTTCTGCACCATATGATGAGAGAGAGAGGGAGAGAGAGGTGTACAGGGAGCACAGCTGCCAGAGCTACTGCACTGAATTGCAAAAGAGATGCTGTAGGGGAATGAAATGAAAAGCAAGAGGAAAGAAAGCAGGGGGTGTAATTGTAGTTTAAATGTGTGTTTTAGTCAGGGATGCAGGTAATAGGCTATTATATGCCTCTAGGGACTCGTGTTAGAGCATCTGCAGACAGAGAAACCGTTCGGAGAAACCGTTCAGTCTCCTACGTCTTCTCTCGCCACCCGTGATGAGGCAAATAGGAGCGTGATGGGAGGCAGCGGTAAATACTTGCCCAGGCTTCCCGCTTCATGTTTAAAAAGAGACTCTCTACCCCCCATATGTGGAATGAATATGCGAGCATTTACTGCTAGGTTGTCCATCACTCGTGGCCCCGTCCAACAGTGAGAACAATCTTTCTCCCCGGCATGGAAATGGAGCTGTTTGTGTCTTACCGACAGTTATCAACTATTCCAGGGAGCCACTTATTCAAATGAGTCAACAATTATTTCTCAATTTGTTTGCAAGGGAATGTTGAGACTAAAAGGATGGCATGCTAGGCTAATGTGTCACAGGGGTCCCCATGATGACAGAGAAGCTTGTTAATTATGCAGTAGGGTCTTAAGTAATACAATTAATTGGCATGTATATAATGAAATGCTTTTTCTTGAAAATAATGCATATACGTATACAGCAGACAATGTGAATTCAGCCATTGATATCTGGTGATGATCTGGTGTTTCCTGGACCAAATTCTTTGGCCCAAAAATGTGATTTAAGGTGAATCTGAAGGTGATGTGTGTCATGTTAAAACTTTCCCCTGTTCCAGTACTACAAGACAATGTGTGTGTATTTATGCACATAAGCTTATTATGTTTGTACAGCATGTGTGTGTGTGTGTGTGTGTGTGCGTGTCTATATACATATACATATATACATATATATATATGTGTGTGTGTGTATGTATATCAATGGAAATGTACTTCCAATGGATAATAATCTTGCTATCTGAATATAACCTCATGGCACATTAAACTTGTATAATACTGTGAGTTCTCCAAACCTCCAAACCCCTTTCCTGTCTCCCTCTGTCTCTCTTTGGTAACACTTCATTAGGTTTAGTGACCGCGCTGCATCTGTCCTTCAAGTTATTAATGCAAATAAATAAGGCACAATGGAACCTGCTGCAACAGAGCTCATTTGTCCTACCTGTCAAGCTGATGGATCCAGTTTTGTACAATCAGGCTTTATTTAGCATCCTCCTAATTGTATCTCTCTCTCTCTCTCTCTCTCTCGTAGAGCCCCGTTCAGTTGCTTAGCTTTTAAAACAGATAGAGAGGGAGAGGGTGGTGGACCCCCGGCAGAGAGGTCTCCTGCTTTAAAAGTGGAATGGCATTAGAGAGAGTCCCTGAGTATAAGCGGTGCCACGCATGAAAGCTCTGACTGTCATAAATATCTCCACAGCCGCACGGAAGGATCCTTCAGCAAATCCAATTGCATGGCATGAATTCTGGGGTCCCAGCAGAAACGTAGATGCCCTTTCCTCATTTTTTATTCTGTTTCTCAGGAGGATATTCAGCAATCATGTCAACATAATGTATCACATGGAGGCAATAACATTGTCCAGGAGCTTTTCTGGAGGCAGAAAATGCAACGATGGAACTTGTGCCTATACAGTAACCATATGACAGTGAATCTAATAGACCATCTCTCATACTGTATGTTGATTTATTTGATTTTCCAACCGAAAGCAATACATGTCATATAGCAATCCTGGTCTGGATTTTACCTACCCCATATCTAAGCAAATATTTAACAGCTTTGGCTATAATTGCTTTATATCTAAAAACTTTGCTTTTTCATGGCTTTGCTAACATTATTACACAGATTGCTTTATAATTGTACTGTTTGGTATTTTACAATTATAGCCTATTTTTGGCAACTGGTTGCCTTACTTTACTTGAATTTTAAAACCATTAAATTCACAGGGGCTGGAACAAAAGTTTTATGGGTGGAAAAACAACCTGACCGCATTTTGTATTGCACTGTGTGTTATTGAACTTCAGGAAACATTAAATAAAAGTTGATCATTTCCATATTCATGTCAAGTAGTTCCAGTGTACAGTGCCAACACTGAATTAAAAACAGTTTGCTGTAAAGCAATATACCAGTGTATAAGTATAACTAAGTAAGTAGTGGTGAAACTACCACATAAAACCTTATAAATATAACACAGGTGTCCTTATTATCTTGACCAGAACACATTGCGATAACATTTGCAGTGAGACTTAAAGTGTCCAGCTGCCCTTGGGAAAGTGAGACAGAAAATTCATATCCAAACTCTGCCCCAGAGAGCAAAGAGGGGAAAAGGAGGTCTGTGTTTTTTTAAAGCTCTGAAGGAGAGGCTGGTTGGTATTATATGTGATTGATTCCCTGGCTGTGTTTCCAGAGGGCTTGAATGATCCTGGGTCAGACGAGAATGTTTCAGCTTAAGATCACACTCTGGATATAGATGCATCTGAACCAGCCTGAGGTGTCCATTCCTTTAACAAGGGCACCGTGGTTTTACCGTAACAGCTCCTGCAATAGTTCACCTCAGCTATGAGAAAAACACTAGACTTTGTACAGTGGATGTGCTGAGTCAGTCTTTCATAGAAAAATGCGTTTCTTTATGTTTCAACTATGAAATAGTTGAGTACGTAAGATTTATTGAATGAATCATGTGTAAATGGAAAAAGGAACAATTCTTTTAAAATTTTATGTTCACATGCAACAGATGAAGATAGATAAAGATTCTTAGCTTATGCAAACAACTAAGATTTTAATAGGCCCGGTTGCCACACGTGTTTATGCATTGTAATTTCATACAATTTGTTAATTAGAATTTATGCTGGCAAAAATAAAGATTTTTTTCATTGTCTACTGTTTAATTGTTGCTAAAAATCATATAATAGGGTGAATAATAACAGATTCCCATTGTGACAACTTGCCCCTTTAAACTGTAGTTAGGTTGCATAATTTAAACTAACTGAATAATATTAATTCATGTCAGTGACTAGAATCATAATTAAGTTAACTGATCTGAGTTCAGAAGAAAGCACCTGTGTATGCAGGAAACAGAAGATAAATATTGATACTTTCATAAGCATAGATAATATCTTGTTTTGCTAAAGTTATAGGAGAAATAAATGTGATTTAGAGTCTGAGTGATTTAACTAAAATGAATAAAAATGAAAGTCTTTGTTTGTTCGTACAGGGACATTAACATTTTGAGAATGTAATATCCTCTCAAAATCCAGATAAATACTAATACATTTCATAAATAAATTTGTTTGCCTGGTGAACATTTGGAATATATTAACTGTATTTTAATAAAAACTGGTGCAGAAGATGATTTTAATGCAAGAGATTTTATGATTTTACATTTTGTGTCTCTTATTAAATACCAGTCCCATCTTTTTCATCTATTCCATTCCACAGTAAAAAGAAATCACAAATGATGTCTCTTTAATATCTCCATGAGATTAAAGAAAGACTCCTGATTCTCAGACTGATGTTAAAAGATTTCAATATGAACTCAAGCATCATTCATCATCAAACTCTTCCCCCAATTTATCTCTATCCACATAAACTTTGTAGTTCTTTACTCTTTCTGTATGTCTCATTTGTATCTATTTTTCTTTGTTCTACAAAATGTTAGGAAAAACATCTGTACCAATGTTAATACCGATAAAACCCAACAATGAACTCCTTTAAATCTCATGAGCTTGGCAAGCACGACCTCTGAGCAACAACATTTTTAAGGGGATATTGGTAGAAA
>JAZGTK010000294.1:61451-92874 GCA_036877625.1 Ambastaia sidthimunki
ACACGTCTTGATGATGTAGGCCTCTGTCCTGATGCAAAGCCACTCATTGCCACTCAGAGACATGAGCAGATTTAGGTAAATGTCATTTCATATTACAACCTGACAGCTGTTAACAAGGCCACTGTTCTGTATAAGTGAGTGAGGGCATGTATGCATGTCTATGTGTGCATGCAAAACCCCATCTTTTCTGAAAGGAAAGATGCTTTAACTCTGTTTACATATTCCAGTTCAATCAGACCTAAACAAAAAATGGAACAGATTTAGTCAAAAGGTTTTGTGTTGTTAGATAAAGGTTTTCAGCTTTCTCTTTCCATTTATACATCTATATCTCATGCTTAAATAAGCCCATCACTATGTGTATAGGTGGGGGATGTCTCTTTGTGATAGAGAGGAGCTTTTTATAAGCAGGGCTGGCTGGCTGGCGCAAAGTCGTAGAAGGAATACTAATGATGGGTCTTTGTGTGGCAAAGGCTCTGACCTGAGAGAGAAAGAGTGGGCAAACATTGTAAATATAATGGAAGTAATACAAAGACTGAAAAATACATATGTCTAATTTACTTGCCGCTAAACTGCCCCAGAGGGACTCTACCAGCCTAAGCTTGGCATTTTGATGGTCCTTCAAAATATCTGTGGATAAATCTTGAATAACGTTTCTTAATCTCTCCACCTCTCTCTTTGTTTATTAGAGGTGTAGTGAAAGTCTTTATCCCTTATCCCCCACAATGGACATTGAGGGTTTGACTTTAATATGCAGCCTGGAGAATAAATTGCCCATTGGAATGAATCTATCTATCTCCCATAGACTCATTTTGGACATGTTACGACAAGGCAATCTGTTACGGAGATGAGTTTTGTGTTTCTCTAACACTGATGGTCTTTCAGACATCATATTCTCATATTAGAGAACCTGTGTCGCATTTAAATCAGTTTTTAAAGTTTTGTAAAGTGAGGCAGAACAAAGCAAAACAGGTTATGCATTTTGAAAGTTTGTTGTATTTCAATCGAAAGCATGAATCTAATGGAAACGTTTACGAAATACACGGATGAAAAGAAAAAACTGTAAGTAAGACGCTTTTGTTCGGCTTAATGTTGTGGCTCTAACACATACAACATTTCAATTGCACGCATGAACTTTGCAAGTAATCAAGAAACAGAAATACGTAACGCATCTTCCCAGGTACAAAGTCGCAGCGTGGTGCCTTCATTTAATCCTAACACCTTCAAAAAAGTGAAAGTGTTAAACCAATACACACCTATGCTCAGATTCACAGAGTAAATGTGTGGATGTGCCACGAATGCAAACGTCTTAACTGATATTTAGTGGAAGTGCAACACTGCCATCTGTCAGTCTAAAAAAGAACCACAAATCGTATCTTATCCTCGCAAGTTTGGTAAATCACCCGTGTAAAATACACAACATGCGAACATCATGCGTCTCATTTTGTTGGTACGGATCATGAGCGTAGACATGTGCCTCCCATCACAACATTAAGATATCTGACATGCAACGATATGTGCCTGCCATTAAAATACATGCAACTTCTTTAAAGTTGACATGCTGATACTCCAAGCTTGCAGAGGGACGTTTATTTTTTCCTACTTAACACTAGCACTTCACTCAGCTGTCCAGCTGCAGTTTTGACTATTAATCACGTGTATGATATAGTCCCTCAAATCCCAAACCCATCTGCATGCAGTGTCATTTTCGTTGCACATTCTAATACCATCACTGGTTATGCATTACGAGGCGTGAAATCTATTCCATAGGCCTGCATTTGAGCAACCGATCTCTGCAGGTATTGCATCTGCATGGAAAATGGCAGAAGCCAACAGAAAATGCAGTAATGAATGCAGTGCAAAAGGCAATGACGACTACATTGGTGCTGCTTGTTTGATTTCATGCATTCCTGTGGTAATGAATTCTGGAATGGGACGTGAGATGGGATTGGGAATAGTGTATTGTACAGTAGAGATGCTGCCGGTTATTGCCAGTATGCAGATTAACGTCTTCTCACGCGTACATTTATATGAATGCGTTTGCTGATGTTATAGCAAGGTATATTTTTTCAGGTTTAGTATTACCTTGGAACCAAACTCATGAGCCACGATGTGATTAAAGCTAGTGGAACATACCAAAAATTAGGAAATTCATTAAAAGTGTTTCCTTTTTTCCCCCCTTAAATTTGTATGCTAATCAGTGATCAAATAATTTCTCATGGAAATGTCATTTCAGGTCAGTGAAGTTTTGTTTTGGACCCTACTGTTTGTGCATATACCCTTGGGACAAAAATTTTGTTATGTGAGCAATTTAAGGTTTTATACTAACAGACAGATCATGCACACATACATCTAGATTAGGCCTTTATTGCAAAGCCTACATTACAAGGGCTAAAATATATCCAGGGAATTTACACAATATTACCCGGTTCTTTTTTAATAAAGTTCATTTGCTACCCTCATAAGAGAAGTCCATTATGTGGAAAAGAAAAGAAGTTTTCAGAACACACACCAGTCATCCGCAATCAGCGCAAAAGAGCGTTTTTTCGCTCCTCTCGACTTGCGCTCAGCGCACAAGTGCCTCCCTTGTTTCCTCTGCCGCTCTAACGCAGTATGACAGCTGGAGATGAAATAGAAATTTTGCTATCAAACACCTACACAAAGGGGAGATGACCTTTGATCAGAGGCTCGTTTGATGTTTTGACATGAAATTTGCATTAGAGGGGCTGAAAGCGGCCAGTTAATGATTCCCCCTGTCAGAAAGACACAGAGGTCAAAATCCTTTTAGAAAATAAGCGCACCTTTAATTTAAGCTCCCCAGATAATGCTCGGCTCATAAAACCACGCACACGGGCGCTTATTATGCTTTCTAACAGCAGTATGGATTGTATGAAAACTGAGAGAGAAATAGGTTATTAGATCTAGATGTGAATTTTACTTGACTGCACTTGGTGCGCTATAGAGATTCAGATACAGATTTCAGGAGATCTGAAGACCTTGTAGGTCAGGTAAGGAACCTGAAAGTCGGCGATTGATCTCCGGGAAAAAGGCGATGTGTTTAATTATTTAAACCAGCCGGTACTTTTTCCGCACCTTTCACCTGCCAAAAAATACTCCCGTTCTGCTTCTCCCTTTGCGCCAATATCTGTCACCGTCACTCTTAAAGCGCAATTTTTCATCTGCAGTATTCTGACCAGTGTTATTTTTGTCATTGTTGATGTCTCTTCGGGGTTAACACTTTGAATACAGATGTATGAAATGAATAATGAATGCAGAACACACGCTTGTTTATTGTGAGAAACGTTCACAGTAATGTATGGTAAAAAAATACTTAAGACCTAATAATGTCCTTTTTGTGTAGCTGTTTATACTGGCTTGTAGTATACAATGTTTTTAGTATACATTATAGCTAGCTAGAACCAACTTACCTCAGCAATGTGTATAGTCAACAAGTCATTATGGCAGAATAAATGTAGGAAGTTGGTTTGCCTGGGTCATTATACAGTTTACTGGTCATTATACAAAAATATTTATATGCAGAATGGCAAAGCCTCCCAATCAGGTGAATATTCCCAACAACTTAAAAGTAAATTAATTTATTGGTGTTTTATGTTACAAAAGACAACGCTGTTAAAATGATCTCATACAGCATAAAACAAAAGAGCGAAGTAAAACATATTACAGACATACAAATTCAGTCACAGCTGTATACCAGCACATCATTCTCTTGTAGGGTGTGATGTCATCAGGGTTGATTTCAATTTCAACTGTTCACAGTGGAGGGCAGGACTCAATGGTCTTACATCTCACTCTCTCAACACTGTCACCTGTGATCCCAAAAAGAGAACAAAATGATCTTCTGTACCTCTTTTTTACATATTGCATTTCTATGCTGTTGTTTTTATGCACCATAAGTAAAAAAAAAAAAAAAACTACATTAATAAAGTTTCATTGATTTGTAAGTCAGTCAAGCTGTCATCAGTTCACAACTTGAAGCATGAGTTCACATCGACACTACACTATATTGGACATGTGCTGTACTTTATTTAAGATATATCTGTCTGTCTCAGCTGTATGACAGGCATAAGACAGTTTGAGGAGACAAAAGCAATAACAGGGTTAATAAAACAACAAATTCTAGAGTTCCATCATGTTTTCAATTGTTGACATGAGGAAAGAATAACATTTTTCCCTCCAAACGTGTACATCCATCAGTCAGGTGCTGCACATATTAGTGGCCTGTAATTCAATGTTGAAAAACAGTTTATATCCACACAAAATGACATTTACTCAACTATGCATGGAATTGTGTAAATGTCACAACACATTGGCGGAACGCAGGGGACCGGTGAAGAGTTTTGAAGAAATAAAGTCAGAGGATTAATGGAATAGTTCACGCAAAAATGAAAATTCTGTAATTATTTACCCCTGTCGTTCTAAACTCATATAAACACAGAAAGCACTAAAAAGCACATAAAATAACTATAAACGTAACCCATGCGATTTATGTGCCATCGTCCCAGTCTGCTGAAGCCATTATATAACTTTGTATGGGAAATGAACTGAAATTTATGTCATTATTTACAGACAATCTTTCCTTCTACTGAAGTTCTCAAATCACATTCACCAGACCACTCATTAGAAAAGTAGGTTTCTTGAAGGGCCCTTCAAAGCATAGAAACATCTAAATCAGCCTCCAGGAAAAGTAATTTAGATAAAGCACTAATTCTTGAATACACAAAACATTTTACTTGACATTTGTTTGACAATTACATTACAACAAGCCCAAGAAAGAGCTTCCCTCAGATCAATTCTCAATTCAACACCACCAATACTTAATATTAGTAAGCAGTGAGACAACATTTTGTTGCCCTAACAGGAAACGCTAAACTCCAGCTAGCATAATTGGTCACTGCATAATTATCAAACGATGCATGTAACTGCTTCATCAGTGCACTTAGAAGCTGAACTATGCAGTAAACTGAAGCATGCATACTAGAGCTATAGTACAGTCCAAGTTGTCACGCTGTAAATGAAACATTATTGCAGGGACATAAAATGTTGATTATCATCTAATTCTCCTTTCCATATGGACAAGAAGACCTGCTGCTTGTATAATGGACCAAACAGATCTTGGCAAACAGATGTTACACACACACACACATCACAGCAGCCAGTTGCCACAGTAACAGCACCTGGCTCTTGCAAAAATCGTCCGGCAAAAATCTTGTTGTTTAATAAGGTTTCATGTTTAAGTGCTTGAGTGCTGTGATATTGCAGTATGCAACAAACACAGAAAACACAAGTTCTTTATAGAGTATTAATATCATGAACGTTTGTGCTCATTTGGATGATGTTACCTTGATTGCTGCTGTTTTTAGTAAGTACTTTGCCAAACTTTGGCACAGGCCTGTGGCTTTAAACAGATGCGTTTCAGATAAATAAATCTTGCTGAAGTCTCAGGTGAAGGATTACTGTGACATTATCACTGGTTACCTTTGATAAAACAGCAGTAAGTAACTTATGTAAATTATAAATCTGCACTGACGAATTTAAACAAACTTTTTGATGCTGAGCCATGTCGTTTAAATCAGTATTTAAAAAATGCAGCCAAAAATAAAACAATTCAAATAAATATAAATATTTTACTACCGTAAATTCTTCACGTTAAGGGAAATAAAGGTTTAAAATATGAAGCACTAATGCCATCTGGTGGACGCTCATATAATTACTGGCTTTGTAACGCGCCTACAATGTTTAGAATTTTATAAGAAATAGTTCACTCATGAATAAAACGTCTTCATTGACTCACCATCTTTTTTTCTTTCAAATGTTCAAAATTCACTATTCACAGTTATTCACTACTTCAAATTATTTACTACAATCCTGCTTCCGCTCTAGAACAAAAGATGATAAGAGTTTTAATTTTTAGATGAACTTTTCCTTCACAGATTTACCTGCATATATTTCATACTAGAATTTTGTATATCAAAACAGAGCATTCAGTAGACAAGCAGAATAAAGAGATAAGATGAACAAACAGCAATCTTGATTGTGTTTCAATTCTTTCTTATGCTTTTGTTTTGTTTTGTTTGTTTATTTGTTTGTTTTTTACAGTAAACATACTGTCCATTGTCCCAGCTGTACATGGGCCAGTTCTCTAAGGGCTAAATGCACTACATGTAGATGTAGTGTCTAGTAATCATTATGACAAAAAGACAAGTGCTTTGATATGTTAAAGGTTTGTATGAAAAACTGAAAAAGACAGAGATAGAGAGAGAGAAGGAGAGAGGGGGGAGAGGCACCACCCTGCGGCTGTAATTCAGTTGGGCCAACAATTTTCACGTTTCAGCTGCTGAGATTTAAAGTGAGGAATGAGCCTCACAAAAAGTGTAAGCCAACAGACTTTCCATCAAAACAGAGCGTTTCTAACTGAACCTGCCTTCAGGGTGTACAAAACACTCAACACTATATGTTAAACCCAACAGTCTGTTTTTTCCATGATCATATGCTGCCTTACTGAAAACCCACATTCAGTTTAAGATTCTGAACTGTTAATACAGAGTTTTAGTCATTTAGTTTAGTTTTAGCCATTTAGTTTCGTTTAAAATGTAGGCATATATAAATGTACATTTGACTTGGCCAACACATCAGACACATAAATGGGTTTCCCAAAGGACCTCCAGAACACAACGGAGGGCTGTAGCGCATATGAACGCATCTCTTCTCCACCAGGGGGCAAACTCTCTCTACACATTTGTAAATCACACTTCTCGTTTGAATCTTATTATCAAATCTGCATTATCATTACTTACTTTTATAACATGACATATTGGTTAAGGTTTGGCCCCCTGTGAGAATTTGTGTTCTATATGTCCGTGCAAACATCTGTTATTCGTATAATAGCGCAATTATTTCTGTGATAAATTATTTGTAAGTATTATTTTGAATCCCTTTGTAATTATTTTTTTCTCTATCTGTTTTTTAAGTATTTAAAAAAAAAAAAAATTAAGAAAAAGAAAAATGAGGTAATTACACAGATGGTACAGGTGTCTTTAAACATCCAGAAACTGCCCTCAGTTCTTGCTGTAAAAAAACAAACCTTCAATTTCCTTGATTTAAAACAGATTAAAGCTTGTCCGATTTTGCATCCATATCAAAATGATCCAAGTTCACATTTGCTTCTGGTTATTGTGCCTCTCTGTGCTGGATCTAAATCACTGATGATGTCTGTTGCTAAAAATCTCACATATTTAAGCTTGACTCCGTTGCCAAGTGTTCAAGTAGCCAAAATAGCCTCTGATAACCTGTACCATCAGATCTGTAGTTTACATAAAAGCTTGTCTTATTATGTGACATGCAGCATCTATCATATGTATGAAAAATGTGGTAGAACATTTCAAATAGAGTGGTTCAGTCCAGATTTCCGACAAGCAGTTCCTTAACCATAAACATCCTTCTAACCTCAGTTATCCAGTTATTTGTGAAGGCGTTGAAATGACAGACGTTGGACTGTGGTGGAAATCATGCTGTGTGGTTACAGAGAGAGGGATGTTCATGGTCAAAACTATGACATGCACAAGCCAAACATGATTTATCGTTCAAGTCACTTTGGTGAGTATGTTACTCTCATTTCTACACAGATTCAGACCTAGACTAGACAGAGCAGGTCTAATACAATGTAAATGACAGTAAAAAAATATACAAAGTATATGGCAGTAATGAGATGTAATAGTGAGGTTTAAAATGAGTTATTATAAAATGATGAGTTGGTAGCCATATGCTAATTAATGGTTATATCCACTTAAGCCTACATCAGTCACGTCCATGTAGTTTTAAAAGCCACACTGCACTGTCTCAAAACTGTGTGTGTGTGTTTTATATTATATGCTCTCATATTTCCGTGCAATGTGCTGACACAGCGCAAGGACTCCAGCCGCACCTGGTGTGTGAGAATAGTTCACCAGATGCTGATGCTCTAGTATCAAAAACAGGACACACACACACACATACATGTTAGGTTTCTATGCTTTGTGGGGACTTTTAAAACACAAAATGACCATACACACATACTCATTTATTTTGGAATGCCAGTATATGCAAATGTTTGTATTTAAATATAAAAGCATGCAGAGGCATGCTGTCTAAAGTCCTGCGTACACACAAGCACACACCCCATTTATTTCATGTGCTGTTACTGTAAAATGCTTGTATTGAGTAAACTGTGTCCTACAATCCACATCAAGACACTAACTCATTTCCAATCTTTGTTTATTGCCTCAGGCCTTCATATATAATGACCGTCTGGACACAGCTGCACATTTTCCAAACTCTCCCAAGTTCTGAATTTTGGAATGCTTTGAGTGTGACTTGTTTTCTGATATTCCAGACAAGTGTGATTCCCAAGAGTGGTCGTTTAAAAAGAGCTGATTGCCAGAACACATCAGAGGAATCTGCGGTTAAATGAAGTGAAGTGTTTTGCATTTTAATCAATTACATGGATACACATCAAACAATACAATGTTTACCACTATAGAACACAAATGTCTGAGCAACATCATGGTTGTGGTTGATGGTTATGAAGGCCGAAACCATTGAAAGTACTGGAAAGGTTTTCATTGTTGATTGTTGAATATTTTGGATCCAAAACTAGATTAAAGGTAAACTAACACCTTGAAACAGTCTCTCTTATTGGCCCAGTCAGACTTACAAGAATGAAACTTTATGGTGATCCAGACATTTACCTAATTGAACTAATTTGATATGTGGCCACTGAATCTTGTGCTTGCGGGTATGTATTAATTAAAGCTGCTTAATGGACACATTGACCGCTTGTCTTATACATGGTGAGAAGAAAGAACAACATCTCTGTCCCATCAGGGTAAGACAAGCCCCTATTATCTCTCTCCCCGCTGTCCCTCTGTCCAGATCTGACTTATAATTGGCTCTTTGTGGCGTGTGTGAATACTTCAGCTTCACTCTGTTTCTCAGATCACAGCTTGCCACCAAACAGATGGAGTCTGTGTTTATGTTTGTGTGTGTGGGATGCACATCACTTAACAGGCCATCTCCACACAAGTTAGCCAGTCCTGTTTAAAACCATTCACAGAAATTGCAAAAAATAAACAATTTTTTTTATTATTTTTTTCAACTGTTTACATACTTCTTGTGTGATAAAAAGGTTTTGTAATTGTAATTTTATTTTAATTTTATATTAAAATTTCCAACATGTAAGCAAACATTTTCTAGTCATAAGACCCGGAACCTATATCACAAAGAAAGTTTATATAGCAGAACCTAAACAGTATTAGTGGTGCATATACATGCCTAGATCTTTAAATATACATTTTACTTCAAAATAAGTAGGAAATGTATATGAGATAACACTGAAAATCATAAGCAAAACTGCTTCTTACTGTCCACGATTCATTCCAACAGAGTGTTATTGTGGAATGCACACATGTTGCCTGGTAACTAACAGGTGCGCTGCAGTGGCGTGATGTCGTGAGAACTTGAAGGCTGTCAGGACCTGCTTAGCCAGGTGCACCCTGCAGACAGGTCCAGCTGTACAGAATCCATGTGTTAAACCAACCAGAACCAACCGGAAACCTCTATAAAGGGCACAGGTCAGGATCAACTGGACCACATGGGCTGAAACCAGTTGTGCAAAGCCATAAATCACGACTTAAGTGGAAAAGCCATATCAACGCTCTTATAAGACAATTATTCATTTACATATATGCAATTTAGCTTGAAAAGGAAACTATAATATGATTTAAATTGTGGTTTTGTCTGACACAAAGATAAAACCACAAAATCAAACAGTAAAATTAAAAAGTATAAATAAAGACCTTCTGCTTAGAGAGACACGTGTTTGTATAACCAAGAAAGCAGAAGGAGAAACACAAAGCTGGGGTGACATTTTTCCAAGTATTTGAGGTATTGACATAGCTGCTCTCTTGTTCAACTCTGCTCGTCCTTCACACACGCCCAGGTGCACTGTGGGAGATATGTTGCTGTAACCGTTCACCACTGAGACCATTTATCATCCGACAGGACTGATGAGTTTCACCTCACCTTTTGTGAACTTTGGTGCCTATAGATGTTTATTCTACTCCTCTTCCTTCTTAAGGGGTTTTCACACTTGTTAACCCAGAATCATTCTTAACCCTCTGTAAATTCAATGGGAGATTCATTTATGGTTCAACTCCCATTGAAGGGTTTCACTTTGACACAAATTAATTCTTGTTGTATCAAGGCTTTTGCAACATGCTACAAAATAATTCTGTCTGTTCAAAAATAGGTCCAGCAACACCGAGCGCTCAAAGCTAAGCGTTAGTGGTAAGAGTTTTGTTTCACATGAAAGTGAATTGTTCTCAGCATTAAAGTGGCTTTGTTCATTTCCATGTCAAACAAGGAGATCAGAATGAGAGAGAAATAAGAGAGATGGACCACAGCTGCTGTTTTTTTCACTTGCTGGATGTGCCTGGTTCTCAAACAGAGAAGCTTTCCATGCTAAGCAAATGTCTTTTTTAATTTAGAGATTCAGGCAAAGAAATTTGGTGTGACATTTCACCGCAAGATGAGAACATGATGCACAGCTGTTGTTCTGAGCCTTAGCATTCCAGCTGAGCAGCCTGAGAGATTCCATTTCTTTCTTTCATCCTTTCTTCATTCCTTTTTTCTTCCATTCCTTTTTTTATTTGATGTAAATCTGTCCCCAAACTGCTAAATGCCACATTTACTCTTAAAACGGCACTGAAAATGACAGTCTTAGACACAAAGATATGTGGTACAATGGTGTGGCAAAAGTTTTCTGTAGCTTTCTTCATCTTTAAAAAGTTTCATGTAAATATATTCTTTCTAAACACGTCTCAAATTTTAATTTTTCTCGTGTCACATTTTCTGTGAAAAACTTTATTTATAAACTATTGACAACATCACATGAAACACTACCAAGTAAAATCACCACACTCAGACCTTAACAATTGATTTATGAAACACAATGATAACAATCAACTAACTAACCTTTTTAAATGAAGAAAAACTACTCATGAAACCATAAGACAACATGTCACTAAACAACAAAATCAACAACAACAGTACATGAAACTGGTCAACAATTAAACCATGGAACCATATTGTTTTTTATACTCCAGTACATGCTGGGAAAAACACATATTTGAATTGATTTTAACTCACTTGCTATGCTTATTCATTATATCCTAAAGAAAAGTTACATTGAGATACTTTACTAAGTAAATACTCTCCCTTAACATTATTTACAGTGTACAATACAGGTCTGATGCACAAATCTGTGTGACACAATAAAGAAGTCGTTTTTCTAAACCTAAAGTTTTGAAGGAGAGTTTTGGAGAACCACTCGTTCATTTTGATAATGATGTTGGCTGAGCATATCGACACACATTGGATAAGCTCCATTCTCTCTCACTCAAAGTGTCTCACCTGTATTTACAGACAGATACATCACTCTTAATCAGGGATCAAGCATTTTCTGGTCAGGATAAAGTGTTCACTGTAGTGTGGTAAGATACAACCCTTGCTTGTCCTCACGGGCAGATAGTGTGAGCATGAGTAATGAATGGAGAGAAAGTGAGAGAGGAACAGAATGAGAGCGTCCCAGTTGTCCCTTCTTATCAGATGAGGCATCCACTTCAATTTGCAATTTTAATGAAAATCAGACACCTGGACTGCAAATGATCGCCACTCTGTAGACTGCAGAAAAAAAACGAGAGAAAAGGAGGGAGAGGGGCGAGCGAAAAAGATCCCACAGTCCCTATCGGAGGGGACAGAGCCTATGGACATATCTGGTTACTGTAGACCTTCCAGCTTGGGTTTTCAGATGATTAAGGTGGAAAAAGAAAGAGCTCCTTTCATTCAAGGTGCAGGGACAGGGATCTTCTCACATGGTGAAAGAGTGTGGAAATGATGTCTGCTGTTGGGCAGCACGAACGACCTGATTACCCCCCCGGGAGCCAAACACACAGAGGGGGGTGCATAAAGAGTTCATAATGGGGTTCATAATGCATTCTGGCTGAGAGCAGCCTTACCCCCACAGTGTCCTGGCTGACACAGGCTGCCGGGGGAAGGTGAGGCGCCTCATGGGGTTTCCAGAGTGCAGCTTTCACTGGGTGTCTTTGGAAAACCAGGGGAACCAAATCAGACTGGTTCTCTGTTATTCACATGAGAGGGACACAAGGACGCAGAAGAATGGAGAGAAAAAGAGTGGAGAGCGTGGAGAGGAGGTCATGGAGATCTTATCAGTCCATTACTTGAACTCACACACACAATGCAGCTACTCTTTTACAGCTTGGCCTAGATGTAGGGCCAGCTCCTGTGTAGTCCATATGCAAACCAAGACAAAAAGACTTTGGTGCAGGTGTTAGGAGATGCTACAGCTGGTAATGAAGCCTAGTGTAAAATCTTTCCATGTCTGTAACCTTACATTCAGATAATGGATAATGGAGTCACTGGCCCTTAAAGCCTGTGGCCGCATTTTTAACCGGTCAGCCTGGGCAAAGGTGATATTTGTCTCTGGTTCTCACACACCACACTGCCTCAGGTTGCACTCGCTGGTGTGATGCATAGAAAACTCACAATAAGGAGACATTATACAATAAAAGCTAATTGTAACTAACAAAATTAATGTAACTAACAACAAAAATCCTAATTAAGGCCATTGATGGAAAATTCACATGACAAATACCCTCTATGAAGGTTTTTAGGAAGTATATAAAAAGTTCAAACCAGTTTATCTGTGGGTTTGATGTGCCAGCGTTTCTGAATCAGAGAATCTCAGCAGAACATAAAAACGCTTTTAAACATATAAAAGCCTAGAAAGAGGTTATGCAAGGATTTCTCAAGGATTTCTACCAGTCCATACATTTAAAAACATTCTGTAAACGGTGAAAGAACGCTGTGAGAGACAGAGTGTAGCAGAGAGTCTGATCTTTGGCTACATCTTCTGAATTTGATTTCAGCAGCTGCATGGCAGTCCAGCTCAGAAGATAATTTAGCACAACAATGATTCAGAAAACAACAGTAAATCATCAAGACGGTTCAATTTCAAGAATGATCGTTCTGTGTTGACCTTCTATTTTTAAAGGAACCATCCAGGCAAGCACCAGTAGATACTTCTTCTGTTTTTCTCTTCCACAACATGTCACATCACGTTTATCATTAGCGTCACCGAGGCTGGAAAAAAATGTGTGCTCTACATGCCACTATTAAAAACATGCACCTGTTGCCCCCGTTCCTTGCCCCCGTTCTCTCTCTCTCTAGGGTGTTGTTGCTCTTTAGGGGGTGGCTGGGACACGTGGCCCTTTTCTGGAATGGTTTGCTCAAGGCCCCTGCACACGCCACTTTGGCAGGTGCTATGACGGATGTGAACGCAACTGGCAAATGAGTCAAAGCAAAAGCACACATTTGTTAAGAGCGATTAAAGAGTCTTTATTTTACTGTAAACACAGGATAAACCATCCAGGTCCTCTCTTAGATCTATCTAACACAATGTTTCAGATCAAGATAAGTCAAATAAGATCAAGTGATCACACATATCCTGATAATTCTGTAGAATTAAAAACAGATCTGGATCTGGGATTTGTTTAAAAAAAACTCCAACCGCAATTCAAATAAAATATTAAAACACAAATTATTTGTCAATGGGGTAAGAAAAATAAACTTTAAATTTTTTTTTTTATTAATTAGCTTTTTTTATTGTAGTCTGTTTTTAAGTATGTATGTATGTATTTATTTATTTACATTTGTTAAAACATTCCACATAGGAATTACATTAAACAGCATTAAACAGTACTTTAATAATTAACTGTACAATATATACTGTACAAGCATACAAAATTGTTTAAAATTAACTGTAAGGTGTAATAAGAATGCTACATATTCCATGCATTTATTTATTCACTTTGCATATATCATGCTAAACACTGAAGGCTCAAATGTACTGTAAACTGATAGTACAAGTACTAGTATACAAACTGGGTTTCCAAGTTATTAAAAACCACTGTTACTTATCACTGTGCCCATGAGCAAGAAACCTAACTGCAGGTTCTTCCAGAGGGATTGCTCCTAAAATTACTGCTCTATAACTCACTTTGTATAAAAAAACATGTGCTAATTTCCCAGTTCAAGTCAAAAGCTTAAACACTACATTAGCCATGCTACCTGGGAGTTTATATACTTATACTAGATAAATAGCTAATGGTTTAGTACTGGATACAATTCCCATGGTGAGTAAAAAAGGACAACACAGTAACTTAATATCCTTCCTCATGAAATCTGGATAACATATATGACTGTTATGGAGTCCCTGTACACCCCTAACTGTGATAAAACCAAGGCACTGTCATACTAAAACTTCCCTTGGTGTAGAAACCAAACCTTAGACCAAACTCTTCACTTACTTGTACAGTATAATGACTGATGATGGTTCTCCCAGGCCTGCGTAGTTACGTCCTTGGGGGCAGAAGGTGGGTGTTAAGTGGGGTACTAACCCAGAAGTTGTTTGTGAGTGCACAGCAGGAAAGCAGCAGAGGGAGTTCGCTCAGCTAGGGCCTCCAAACATCTGGAAAAGGCCTTCGGGTTGCCATCGCAACTGCACGCAGAGGGAAGACTTTGGTGAGGTGGGGGTTGATTTAATGGCTTCTATCTGTGGTTTGGATTATGTGGGTCTGTGAACATACGCTGAGCTCGGAGGGGGTCAGTAACGGTTTACCTGGCACAAGGGTTCAAATCCACAGGTCAGAACAATCTGGTAAGGGACTGCATGCATGAACTATGTGTGTGTGTGTTTTGAGGTGTTCTTCCAGTCTTGCTATGCTGATGGAAGCAGAAATGAGAATCATGGGTGTCTGCAGAACTTCCTGTTCCCCCGATCTGCCCCCTGCACAGTCTAAGACCCTTGCAAATGCGGGCCAACTCTCTGCACTGGTCTGTTTTTCCTATGCTTTCACACATATTTTATTCAGTCTTATTTGCTAACCTCTATCATCATCATGGAGGCACCGCTTCATACTCCATTCTCAGGGTGACTATGACCACAGCTCAACCCAATGCATTCTTCTGCAACACTCCTCTCTAGGTCCTTTCAGTTTAGTTTGACCCAGTAATGCATGTTTGAAGGCCAGTTGCAAACAAGAAGCAATATCGCATCAACCAATCAAAGCCAATCACAGCCACACAGTTTCATTTTCAGGTATACATTTATCAGTATTTGTGTCCCTGAAACTCAAACCCATGACCTTAGCATCACTAGCAGCATGATGTGCTAGTTGAGCTACAATCAATGTCCCCATATATTTAAACTACATGTTCTCAATGAGAAAACAATTAAATTAAAGGGATAGTACACCCAACAATTGGGGTTGTCATGTCATTCCACAACCGAATAACATTGTGGAATGCAAAAGAAGATATTTTGGGAAAAATCTCAGTGGTTTTGAGTCCATACAATAGAAATCAGTGGATGTCAATGTTATTTGATTACCAGCATACTTTAAAATATCATCTTTGGTGTTCCTCAGAAGCAATGACATGAGGATGAGTAAATGATGGAAGATTTTTCATTTTAGGATGAACTACCCCTTTAATTTAGCTTGCTGTAAAATTTTACTCACAGTGTTACTTTAGAAAAATGTGTGATCAATATCGATATTTTATGTCATTTTTATATACCAAATTTTTCATTGGATTTTTAATTTTATTTTTATGCTGAGGCCTCACTCGCCTCTTTAAATGCTTCTGCTTCAGTCCCAGGAACTGCAGCGTTAATGAGATCACAATCCTGCTACATCATCACTACGATACTGAGATACTCAACAATAATTGCTCCAGTGGTACAGTCATTGGACTTAAATGAAATGCATCTGCTAAACGGCACGGAAAGGCATCAACACTGTTTGTATTTTGGAGACTGCATGAGCTATTCATGGTTTGAGAAAGATTTTGATTACAATGATCATCATTCAGATCCCTTGCAGAGAAAACAACTCCTTCAGCTGCATTTTTTAATACAGATCCTAGTTAAGTGTATTATATTAAAAACCATGAACAGAGACAGTATTGACAGTATAAAGGTATTTAAAACCATGTTTAAATGACAGAATTAGTAAGACTTTAGGGTCCTTGTTCAAGACAACCATCTGTATGGTCTCATATGTTTAGCTCACATTCCTTTAACACAAACAAGCGTTTAGATTGTGTCAGAGCTATTGGGGGTCTCCCAAGTTCCTTTCTAAACACTTTACAAAACTGCATGTGAAAAACCAAAGAGTGTTTAGAACTTTTTGACAGAAAATCAATGTCAGATCATTAAGTAAAGGTTGCACAAACTATTATCAATTTTGTAATGCAGCACAATAATTCAACACTTTTTTGTAATTTAATGAAAAAACAGGACTGCTCAAGTTCATTTTTTTTGTTCTCATGAGAGGCCACACACTGATTTATGTTTGACATTTGATATTACCATGCTTACCGTTTTAGCCCAAAAAAGACTATATTTACATAAATGCATATAGCACAAAATACACTTGTCACTATATAGGGAACCTACTAAATAAAACATCCTTATCTATACTGCACTAGCAGCACTGTGGTCTGCTTTAAGTAGCTACTGTATACATTTCAGACTCAATTTGACTTCATTCAGATCTCTATTAGCATGCGCAGATTGATAAACATAGTCTATGTGGCATCCACAACACCCAAGGCTTCAAGTTCAAAAGAGCAATTTGTCACCACCTTGTGGAAAGTGATCCCCCGGGGGGCTTGAGCTAATAGGGAAGGAGCAGTTTAATCGTGAAATGAGTGTTTCATCTCCAGCTCGCAGGAATTTGAAACCCCTGAGGTGCAGCACACGGCCCTGTGAGCGAGGTGGATCTTGGCAGGACACAGGAGACAAATACAGTCAGCTATTTTTTTACCTCTCATCAGAGTGGAGGGGGAAGTATAAGCTTCAGGCAGGCTGGTTTTAACAAGCCCTCAATCGCCTGTGATATCAGCTGGAAGAAAGACCAGTGACAAATGTAAAGAAAGTTAAGAGGTATAAAGCAATTCATGCAGGTCTAGAGAACTTTTTCTCTTGCAAGCATTTCACTTATACAAACTCCAATTAAAAATCAGTCATAGCTTTAAAGAAAACAATGGAAGATATGGAGCTGTATCCCCAATCCTTCATTCACTGGCCTAATAGTTAGAAAGTTGTGTGTGTGTGTGTGTGTGTGTGTGTGTGTGTGTGTGTGCACTTCTCACTGGATGGGTTAAATTCAGAGGTCACATTTCAATGCTAAATGTCACTTTCACCTTTTGACATGGAACCTTAGAACTTTAATATATCACAATGAATCTGACCATTATGTATTTTTTTGTTCAGTAAAATCTGCTTATAATCTGCTGGCTCCAGATTTAGTACAATATGTGCAGGGAAACTGCATGTTGTAAAAGAAAAATTTGGGTCGCATAACTATGAGACATTGGGGAGGGTAGAGTGTTGCCAAAAAACAAACAATTTGGTTCATTCCCTCTTGTTTAGAAAGTGTCTGTTTTCCCTGACAAACACTACAAAACTTTGCTTTGTGCCATCTAGCCCTATGTCGCCTTAAAGTTTCCATTCCCTGCTAAAGAGTTTTTCTGAGCGAAACTTTGCACTGAACAAAACTTCAGGACCTGTGGCCCACTACACTGTCTTTCTACTTAAGAGCAGCACAAGAATTCAGAGCCCAAAACAAATGACCTCCCCAGATGATAGCAGGAAAGATAGCTTAGCAAGCATAAAAGCTAATGATCTCAAGCTGACTTTTCTCTGGGGGACGTATGTATGATCCCCCACCAGTTGTCACACTTTAAACACTTAAATACAAGAGGGCTGTGAGCCGTCTGTCTGATCTGGGGACAGAGAGTTAAAAATACACAGGCCTGATTTATTTAAACATTTATAAATGCTAGCAAAATGAGAATTTTTCTGGTGCAAGATGAGAAAGATTTTTTGAATCCCTCAGTGTGATCACTGAAAGTCCAACGTATTTGTCCTATTGAAATGTTTTTTGCTCATTTAAATTGCAGGGGCATACTGAATATACTGTGCAAAGCTTTGTGAAATCAAGGTTTGCATAGAGGATAATTTTGTCCAATTTCCCCAATTAAAGGGTCAGTAAAATGTGTAAATGAAATGTAATTAAATTATTCAAAAATATGAAACAGTGTATTAATGCTGCATGTCAAAATTAATATTAATATATAAAAAGATATTAGACATAAAACATTGTAATTTATGTTAGTAAAGTTAAAACAGTAACACTACCTTAGATAACATGAACTAACATTGAATTAACAACACAGCATTTATTGATCTTAAAGTTAATTTCAACATTTGCTAATACATTTATAATTTTAAAATTAGTTAATGCACAATTAACTAAAATAAATTATTAATAAACAATTGTATTTGCATTAACTGACATTAACAAAGATTAAATGATTAAATGCTGTAGGAAAATTATTTTTTAATTATTAGTTAATGTTAGTTATTTAAAAGCTAATGCATTAAACAATGTTAACAAATGCAACCTCTTGATAAGAAGTCATTAAAATTCATATGTAAAATTCAAACAAAAACAACTAGCAAAGCTCATATTACCTTATAGATAAATACTCAACACTATAACTTGAGTTGACTGTTATTGCATCTAACTAGACATGATGGTTATGAAAAGGAGCAGCAAGCACAAACCTCTGGGACCCGCGAGTGGCACCGAATACCTTGTTCTAGCTGTTCTAATAAGAAAAATGCCAATCATGTGGAAGAGGAGAAGACAGCAATCATTTATCAAAGGCAGAGAGAGAAAGATACATAGAGCGATGTGGGTGGGGGGCGATCAGATGATGTTTGGCTTTGGGCATTAGGAAGTATCGTATGTGACACCTCCACGTGAGAAGGTTACAGCAGACCACTGTAGAGGTCTATGTACAATACTTACACAGGAAGAGCTGACTACAGGACTTTAGCATAGACCTCTCTCTTACACACAAGTGTGCACAGTCATTAAATCTATCAATACAGAGCCCTTAAAGAGCTTAGTGTTCTAATCCAAGATCCACCCAAACAAAGATTCGCAAACATCAGTCAGTTCAATACGTGAGTCTGGGGCTTAGAGGACTTTTAAAGATGACTCTATAATTTCGAATTTAATCACCAAAATTTAACATCACACTTATGCAACATGCTAAAAGCAGTCAGAATTAGATGTTTGTGTACAGTTTGTTTTGAGCATAGAATTGGTATTCATCAAATGTTAGAGAAGAGTGTTATAACCAGCCATATATCTACAGCAGATTATGTAGATAAACACACTTCCTGCATTTTAAAGACATGAATCAGGTGCCTCGATGGCATTGCGGAAGTGATAATGCACAGTAAGTATTCCAGACTGGGAATTGTGGCTTGCAAATTGTGTTCAGCACTAACTTTGTGGGCATGTTTGTGCAGTTAACTGATTTGCATGATTCTGTTAGTGAATCCAGTACTAAAACAAACCAGACATTGCAATGCAGATACACATTGCTGTCATCTGGCCCGGTTTAGTTTAAGTAAATTAAACACCAGAGTATCTAAACACATACCTGTAGAAACTATGAATCTTCTTTAGATGCTACGGCGATTGTCACACTGTCCAAATGTTTGTGTGCTTCCTTGTATAGAAGTTTAGATCTGTTATGAAAACACACACACACATTCTCTATTCCTCATGGACTTGACAGAATGATTGACAATTTAATTTTGAATAATTCATACGAGCATGTGAAGGTCAGACGATGATCTGGCTTGGGCCGCCCAGGGCTTAGAGCAGAGGTGACACAGTCATCAAATATTTATTTACCCTGTGTACTCCCATACACTCTCAAAATACACACACACACACACAAACCCAGCATACTTCTCCAACACTTTCTGACCAGCCCAGCTCTGCAGGAACTAAGCAATACATTCTTTACAGCTTAGACCATAAAGTCATACATAATGACCTAAAAGTATACTGTGGCTTGAAGTTGCCCTAATGCACTGATCTAGGACTTAAACTTAACTTTTACTTAAAACTAGAATTAGGGAAGGAAAAGCTGTTCCTAGAACAGTGGGAAATGTACCAAATCGTTAAATAGTTTCGCATTTTTCTGCACATACTAATGCGTGCTATGTGCAATATGAGCTTGTGTCATCTTGCTGCATCATGTTTTTCTGGCTTCCAGTTGCGCATTACTCATGCACACAGGTGCAGAGGGTGTGTGCGCAGCGTGGGCGACAAACATGTCAGATAAGTTAACTTTAGATAATCATATGTTGTGACTTTAGTTACAATTGAGTACATTTAGCAGATTTATTGGTGATTGAGTAAACTTAGCAGGATGTTTGACACAAACCATATGTATATACATCAACATACATATACTTTAGCTTTAATTAAGTATATCTGTTACAAAAAAATTCTAATAGCAACCATAGTTTTTGCCAAAGTACCACAATTATGACAGATATAGTTAAACTGTGGTAACGTGGTTGTAGTCACCACTGTCATAAAAATAAAAAATGAAACAAAACATCAACTTTGTTGTAAAGTTTCTTACATTTGAAAGACATCTCACATATTATATTATTTATAAGAATATCTGTAGTATGAAATATGCATTATGGTTATATTATGTATTTTGTTATATTATGACATAATATGGCGTGGTTACCATGGCAATGTTTTGTCAGGATCAGCGTTTTTCTTTCAGCTGGCGTTAATTCATCATAATTTATCAGATAATTACATACTTTATTTTATTCCAATAAGGATACACAGATACATTTACAATGACTACTATTAAAACTAATAATGACTACTAAAAGATTTGTGCTATTATAAACCATTAGACAGCCTCATGGCCCGTAAGAGAGCAGAATCTCTTCTTCAGCAGCATCTCTCTGAGGAAGAAATGCTTAACTACCTGTGTTTGGATCCTTAGGCCAAACAGAGAAGTTTTGATTCCATTGGTTTGTTTACAGTATGTGTGTGTGTGTGTTAGACTGGCTGTCAGAGATAAAGAGTTTAAGTGTGTATTTTAGCATCTGTGTTAGAGGGAACAGGGAGAGAGCAATATATACTGCATTCGTTTGATGTGTCCGGTGTGTTTATTTTCTTAACACTGAGATTTAGAGCTTATAAATCTATTTTTTTAAACACAAACAAGCACTTCACGGTAAGGAGTTGAGCACTGAGGGCATTTATGGTTATGGCTGAACACATGGACTAGTAAGCATGAGGCTGTCTGATGAGCAGCACATGTTTGTACACCATGCAGCTCGAGTCCGGATGTGTTTATACTTCTACAGATCGTTGGGTAGAGGTAAGGAAGTGGGGTCTGGGTCACAGAGAAAAAGAGAGAGATTCAATGTGAGCCATATGTGCTCCAACACATTCAAACCAGAAACATTTCATGATATCATTTACATATTCAAAATTCAAACTGAATAACGGCCAGATTAACTTTGTTCTATGCTGTAAGCCTAAGGGAACTGCTTTATTATTACACTGAATCAAATGCTAAAAGCAAAACAGAATATTGCATAATCTGCATAATATTGTATTAAATAATAATATATAAAGAGGAAATTATATATGAGGTCCATGTTTTTAAAGGTGTCCGCAAAATACATACAAAATACAAAAACTTTTACTTTTTCCTTTCCAACTGGAATAATTGATAAATGATTTATAAATAAAAAAATGACAAATAAATTCTAAAAAAAGAAAAGGTTACATTTCTAAAAATGCAAAACGGTTAGGATTCACTGGTATGTCCCCATTTAGTCAACTAAACAAATGTGTGTGTACATGTGCATGTCGCTGCATGTGTGTGTGCTTGTTAAAGATCGTCACACAGGTGTGTGTGAGTGTGTGTGTGTTGGGTACGTGCCTTGATCAGCCTAGAAGCGTTATTGAACTCCAGTCTCAAACAGCCACACATCTCCAGGGGGAAACTGACAGCTGAGGTCAAAGGTCAACTGCAGCCTCAATGACAGGCGATTAGTTTTTGTTGTCAGAGTTTAACAGGTGAAGGTGGGAAGGACTGATTCTTCTGAAAGCACATCACTGAGCTGAAAAACAAAGCAAAGAAAAAATTCTGGCAATACAACAGACTCATTCAACACACGCATGTCACAACAACTATTGATGTTTCACTTCTTGTTTTTGTCCGTTCCGTGAGGTGGAATAGGAAAAAATAACTGTTGTCATTGTTTCTTTTTTTGTTTGTTTTTGTAAGGTTTTGGTATTTCTGTCGGATGCAAGAAACAGCATAGCTGCAGTGAAGAATTTTTCTGTAATATCTGCGTTTCTTTCCAAAATATCTATACTTTTTAGACACTTTTAAAAAGTGGTGACTCTGTACTGCTTTTTATTTTGTTATTTTTGCCAAAATTAAATGAGGTTATTTCTCATTTTATAAGGTCAGATTTTATACAAGCATCTTTTTGAACATACCTATAAAAGTCCAAAACACACACAGGCTAACTTCCCAGTGTTATCACAGAGAGTAATCTGATCTTAAAAGGTGAGTGTGTGTGTGATTTAGATAAAACCGTTTTAAATGAGGACACATGGATGTAAGTTTTTCCATCTCTGCCTGCAGATGTCTGCTCTGTTCTTACCTCGGTGAGCATTAGAGATAATTGCCTTTAAATGCTGCAGTTTGAAAATAAATGAGCAGTAATGTATAATAATGGCTGACTTCCCATTTGTGTGAATGTTTGTGTGTTCATCTGCACAGCTGCTACAAGTAGAAAATAAACCCACTGTTTCACATGTTAGTGTCCATGTGCTAGAATTTATAGCATTTGTTAGGAATTTATAGTGTAGTATTTATAGCATTTGTTGATGCTATATATTATGCATAATATAATTTTGGTGCATAATGGTGTGGGGTGAATTATAAATACAAATCTGTATAAAGTAATTTATTTGTTAAGTCTAAGTAATATTGTATATAAGAATAAAAAATATAAAAGTAACATTTCTGTAGTTTTTACTGGTTGTTTGTGTGTAAGAGACAAAAAGATGGAAAGGCAGAGGAGAGATAGAAACACACAGGGGGTATGTGAAGCAGCAATCTGGATTTGCCATTACTGTTCACACTAAAGTACTGATATAAAAACCACTTCTGGATAAAACTGATTGCACAGTCAGGAACTTGCAACATTCAAAAACTCCCTGGACACGTATCTGTCCTACCATTTTAGTGAATTTAAAATAGACCTCGACAATAAGCATGCAGGCACAAGTCAGCAGTTTTAAATTCAGGTTTATGTCCATCTGTGTCCTTTCTCCAAGGACAAAATGTGCAGAGATCCGAGACAGTGGACATTCCACATCCTAGTTTAGACTGTTTCCATATTCATGGAAAATACATTCTCTGTGTTCTGTACTTAAATACTAAAAAATGAAGTTAGTTTAATAAAAGCCAATGTCCTGTGACTAGTCATAAAAGATTACAGGTTTGTATTGTGATTTACAATGAAAAGATCAGCAGTACTCTGTTACACAGTTCCAAGTTCATTCTGGGAGCTCGATCATTTCCTATAAAGGCTTTGTTTTTAAACATTTAAAAAACAGAGGAACAAATTCATTAAATTCTACTTAAAAACATTAAAAAAACAAATGCAACAGGAATCTGCCATCTCACCTTCCTGTGTCACAAAGACCACTTCAGCAGCTGACAAAAGACCAGCTAATCTTCTCCATTAGAGAGGCATTTCCTGAAATGAAACACACAGAGAGAAGAGAGGGAACATCTGCCTGCAAAACTGCTATTATGCAACACATATGTGTTCAAAACTTAGTAACATGCTGGTACTTAAACCCCTGTTTGTGTTGGACTGGGCCACTGATTAATAACAGGTCATTTTATGAAGGTGCTGTGGACAAAAAGTCTGGGCAATGACAAGCATTTTTGCATGCCAAGTCTTCTTCAAATGTTGAATTTTGTGACCTTCTAAACTCATTTCAGTCTCAAATTGTACAATGACAGCACATTACTTTACCACTTCCATAATGTGGATACATTCTGAGTAACAGTACAAATGCAGAAGGCAGCAGATGTTTGAATGACTCATCCTGATGTGGTCTGATGAGGAAGGATCATGATGATGATGGTTATTCTGGAAAGTGGGTGATAGGGTCCATTTGTCATCAGATTTATAAAGAAAATGGAGTAATGTGCTTATATGATGTGTTTGTTACCATCATATATTTACTGAAAGAAAATAACTGCAATGAGAAAATGATGCTAGCGTCCTTTAATTAGCGTAATTTAATTTGTTATTCCACCTTAAACTGAGAAAGTTAGTAGTTGGGTTTTGGAGAATGGTAACTGTTCGGTAGCTAGTCAAAGATGACGGACCATATTGCACCAGCAACAAACCAGCTCATCATACCAGCTTAAGGTGGCTAAGCTGGTTTTGCTTCATGGCAGCAGGTCAACCAAGTTAAAACAAATAAAGACCAGCTTGGACCAGCAAGAAAACAGCTACCATGTTCCAAAACACAGCTACCAGCTTGAAATTCCTAGCAGAAAAATGTACATGTTGTTGACAGATGATGTTGACCATGCTTATGAAAACAACAAACAGTACGGCTACAAGATATTGCAATACAAAAATAATGTTAACAAAAGCAACAGATTTGATGAAGATGATGAAGGTAAGTGTCTTGACTTCAGCAGCTGTTAGGGGTTAGACATGCAGAACTGTGGTGCATCAACCTTGTCATGGTTCTGTCACTCAACCCTCTCCAAACACCCTGAACGAATCCACCACCCCACCCTGAAAACCCAATGCAGACTCAGGCTAACACATCACAGTTGTGCTTCACACCCCCAGCTGAATTATTGGTCCGTATGTTTCCGCTCTCTTGGATGTAAGCACAAGCTCTATTATTCACCAGATTTCTTGTTTGACAACATGCCATTGTAAATCTACAGCTTTAGCACAGGTCTGGCTGCTGTTAATGCATCATGTTAGTATCACTCAGCAAAGAGCTGAACCTGGCATTCCTATAAAATACATCCAGACCATTATAGAATGTAACTTGTATATAATGATGTATATGTTAAGAGAAAGCACTTTCATCATTAGCCTTTCAGTAACTGTCAAAGACCTTATAGTTGGAATCCATCCACGTCTAAATTATAAGGAACATTAGAGCAATTAGCAATATTTATCCAATGTTTTCTTTATGGGGATGACACGTGTGAATGTTACCTTTTTTACTCTCTCTTGCCTTGAGTTTAATCTCTCGCTCAGAACCTGGCTCAGTTTTCTCCCCTAACTAAATGAGGGGCAATTTGCCTTGCGGTTTTGTCAAGTTAGCTTTAGCATATTCTGATCCACAGAAGCTTCCAGCACTCCAGTAAATTGGATGCTTCACATAACGCATGCCTTGGCAGTCTGTTGTTTATATACAGACACACCAGCTCATGTAACACTAAATTAAAAAATGTGAAAACCCAACACTGACTCACTCAGCTCCACTGGCCTGAACTTGGGCCTAGTGTGAAATTCTGAGCAAAAACTTCTTTCTTTCACGCTCTTTGTATTGTAAGCAAAACAAATTAAACAGAACAGTGTAGCATTCTCGTAAAGCACACGGCCCCAAGTAACCTCCATTATTTTTAAAGATAAGTATTGGAATTTCTATAGAAACGAGAGCTTTCCTCAGCCAAAATGATTATTTCTGTTTTGGTTATTCACATGGATTCTGAATTGAATGGTTAGACCTAATTGGGGGATTGGAGATAATGGCTCTTTTGGAGTGATTGTCAGCCAAAGGAATGAAGGTTTCTATGAAGTCCTCCGGCAGTTCACTGCTTTGAGTATTCAGTGTGAGGCCCTGGCTGACTCAAGTGCTCACAGCTGGATGCTCGAGAAGACTAGAGAACTGAAGCCAGGTCAGAGGACTGAATAGGGCCTTGCTCTATAGGCCTCTGTCCTTATTTACTCGGTGAGTTGGAACTCCTTGTGTTTGAGCTCAAATTGAGATGCATACCTGAGTATGGCTGGATGAAGAAAAACTAAAGCCATTCATCTGGTTCCTGGAAATTGATTATTTGCTGGCTTCTTTGTTATATTTGTCAATGTTATACAATAATAAGCTGTGATTGTTTTTCCACAGTTTGTGTCTCTTTCGTTAAACCAAAATCTGAGTAACGTCTTGATATTTCCTGCACTGAAATATTGATATTTCACTGACATTTCCTGCACTGATATTTCCTGCACTATGAATTGATGAGCTGAGCTGAGTTTGGTAAACACATCTACAAATATTCCCTAAAGTATGCCTTTTTACAAAAAGTGTAAATCTAGCTTCAAAAATAAATTATTTGAATTTAATTAAAATTATTATTTTAATTTTAAATTATTAGTTTGAACAATTATAAGATAAAAAGTGTTTATTTTAAACATTGTGTCAAAAATCAATAAATATATTCTCTGCAATTGAGCTACACTTTCTGTAGTACATTTGCTGTAAACTTGTTAATTCTGTCATCAACTGAATATAAAAAGTGTTATTATATTTTTCTTAAAGCTTGGCTTATCTCCCCTTAAATAGTCATACACATGTACAGATCCCTGCAGCATCACACACCGCAATGGGTCACAAGTGTTCAAAGAAGGTGGCAACCATTATCCCATTATCTATAATAGGGGCCTTAGGGTACATGACCATAATCTGTGCAGCTGCAGAAATCAATGGCAAAATCATCGCTATAGAGAGTGTATCACCAAAACTGTGGTGTCATCAAGGGTAACAGGCCTGAAATCAGAGCAGTGGAACCTAATGTCTTGTCATAGGTGGGTGATTATGAGGTGGAGGAGGGACAAGTAATCAGAGAAGCAGTGCATTCTGGGAAAACATTTTAGCTCCTGGGGACCTGGGTGGGAGGGAGAATCTTTTTATAGATGTAAAGGAATAGTTCAAGCAAAAATGTAACTTTTTACTAAACATTTACTAAACGCAAATGTTAAGCATAAACTTTCATAGAACACAAGTCATACAGATTGGGAGCAACATTAAAATTGTCATTTTTGGATGAACTCTTTCTTTAAAGTGCAAGAGGTTGAAAAAGGTTAAAAGAATGTTCAACCGAATAAATGTCTTAGCACACATGTAACGTCTTGACAGTTCTGCTTGGATAAAAGACTAAAACAGAAAGTTCAAATCTTGAAATATGCTTTGTGCAATGTGATTGATTGCTAAATAAATATGTAGAATCATGTTGAACGTACATGCCAGAGCTACTCTCTTTCTTTAGCGATGTTCTTCTTAGTCAATATAACTGGGTGGACCTTTGCTTTGTGCTGAAAGAAACAAAACCAAAAAACTAACTTTCTTTCGTAAAACCGAACAAGATTTATGCACGCTTCCTCTGCTGTGCACAACGAAAAGGAAAATTGCATTTTTTTCTTTGACAAAGTTGTACTTATTTTTGACAAATGGTTTTCTTTTTGATATGTGGCGTAGACTTACAGATTCCAACTACGAAGTTACCCCTCTCTTTAAACTGCGCAAATAATGGACTTTTGAAATGGGTTTATTACACCATGCTAATTTCTATTATGAGCGATTAAATGCAGCTCCCCCTCCTTCATATCATAGCCGCGGCCGGGAGCAGAGAACTCTGTAGGGGTTCCGGTTCATTTGGGCTCCGCTCCCACCCCTCCCTCCAGTGCAACTATTCAGTCGACCTGGCCCGATCTATTCAGCCCAGCTCTATTCAGGTCTGGGAAAGAAAGGCAGCCAGCGAAATGAGGGAGAGAGAAAGAGGATGAGAGAGAATGGTTTCACAGCTGCAGCTGGCTAAACACAGGGTTTGGGATTGTTGAGCATGCGTGATCTACAGAACTCTGAAGGGCTTTGGCCTCTGGTTCTGCTTTTTCTCGTCTTCCTTCTTTCTTTCATTCACCTTCCCTCTTTTATTGTGCTTAATAAAGGAGGAGGAAGAGGAAGAAACATGGTGTTCTGGATCATTTGAAAAGGGAATAATCTTCCTGGTGGGGTTTTGTGTGCTTGACTTTACTGTTAAGCTCATGCTCCAGTGTTCTTATAAAATTACATCATTATATTTAAAAAGCAAGATTATACAGTATATTTGATATATTATTTGATAATATTTTACCATGTGTAAAAAATATATATACAGTATAGTATAGCTTTTTTTTAAATCTGTTACGTAAAATGACACACATGAGCTTTACGTCAGGCTTAAATATCCCTGCATGTCTATCCCCAATGGGCCACTTCATCAGTTTTATCTCTAAAGAGGCTTTTTTAGTCCAAGTAAATCAGCCAGTACCTGTTCTTCATAAGCCCCCTGCACCCCTCCTGCAACGATATAATGACCACTTCCCCACAGCTCATTAGCCACTTAAGATAACGTAATGATGTTGATAAATTACCCATAAATCTGTGCCCCCAACATGTGCCATTTGTGGTGGATGGGAGACAGGATTGTGTAACTTTAAATTGATTTTTCCTGGCTGGGCTAATATGTTCAATGGGCTCCATTGAAGAAGTAATTTAATATACCAGCTGGAGTTTCTGTAGATTCATTGCCTTGATAACACCTTAACAACATCTTTTTAGAATGTATACATTGTAAAAAGTTTTGAAATTACATTGAAAAGTTTTGTAAATCTGTTGTCCTCCTCCCAAAAAGTTTGCTCAACAATCCTTTTTCACATATGCTGCATAAATTTGATTTCATCCTGAATTTCCCAATAAACAGTTTGAATATGAAGTTTGCGTAGATTTCGTGCAGCTTAAACCGGACAAAACAAAAAGAATCACATTTTGTTAAATTTAAATTTATTTATATAAATAAAGATAGTGAATAATAAATATATATTTTTTAAGCTATCTGCACAGATGACAAAATTACACCACTTATCTGAGATTACTGTCTGTAATACTGAAAGTCTTTCATCACTCTGAGTTTTTAACCCTATGCTGTTCCCTGCCTATATTTAAAGAGAAAGTGTCACAGGTACATGATACACATAAAAAAAGTAACAAAAGAATGCTGCCAAACAAAAGATGCGTCACCTCTTAAACCCGGCCAAAGAGAAGTCACCTTTCACACACTGCATTCCTGCCCTGCCCCACACAAAAAACCCGTTCCAGACCGTCACGTCTTTTGTCATGTATTCTATAGGCATCCCTATTAAAACACTCATATCCAAATAAACAAGAGATTCGCTGCATTTGTGTAAGTTTTGTGTTCTCCACCCTGGCAGCATATGGGAGTCAGTCTCTACACATCACACCTGAATTTATGTGCTGATTGAAGACATAGAGATCGATGTTGCCTAGGTAAACACTCACTGAGAAACAAAATACATGCAAGCTGTTAACACAAGCCTGTTGCAACAACGCATGCCTTCTGTGAGGATGACATTGTGATGGGCAAACGCAACGCTCAAGAACAGGTCGTGGAGGAGATGTCTTTCAACATGCTCCGTTTTAGCCGGTACGCGTCGATCTGTGGGAAATGAAAGAAACTTGGCAGAGGTGGGCGAGATCCACTCACTATTAAACAAACAATGGTGAGAAATGTAAATGTTAGTGTACACACACAATAAAAAAAATTCTGCCTTCTTGTTTGGACACCTGCGTAGAGGTTGTGCAAAATTCCGCTTGACTCAAGTCAAAGACAGACGAAGAATTTATTAGCAAGTAATATTGAAAAATAGCAGTCACATGCAACCATAGCTTGTTTCAATGCAAGTGGTGGGTATTTTGGCCAAAAATGAATAGATTAGAGCATCCAAACTGTGTGCATAAGTTGCACATTACTGCATACCAAAAATGTAACTACAAGTAGAGTTTCACCACTGAGCTTACACGCTATGTGTCACAGAAAAAAAACAAGGCATTAGAAATGCCTTATGAACTTATCATCAACATTAATAGTTCAAGATGAACATGTTTGCAATATTAGTTAATGACCATATCCTGATAATCATTTTATAATTTATGTCTTACATTATTATGAAATCCCTAATTTCTGTATATAAACAGGAAGTTCTCAGCATGAAGGCAAAACGTGAGCTTTCCGTTGCAGTTATAAACTGGCCTAATTGTCTAAAAATGTTCCACACAAAAAGCCAATTGCATTACATTTGCCCCAGGCAGTGCATAAGAAACCTTTCTTCACGTCTTCTAACAGTTTTCCATGACTGCATTTTTTTTCTTTTGGTTTTAAGGATTCATGACTTTAAACCATGACTCTTGGATTGAAGTGGATGTGCAAGTATCTCTGCTTCCTATTAACCCAGGCATTTCCTCACTGGTGCACACCCGTTAACCATCCAGAGATAGCGCAACGTGCTGGCCTTGTTTCACGCCTCTCCGTTTTATTGTTGACGAATAGCTCGAGCAGATGTTCTCGTAATCTTTGAAGATTCCTGCACGGGCGGCGTGATAAATCAACACAATCCTAAAACCCACAAACGATATTGCACAAAACACGGTGAGCACATGGTGCGGCATCTTTTCCAAACTTGAATCATCTACCAACCAACAACTGTAGTCCAGGCCCACTTGACTTCACTCTCTTTCATGAAAGTACCAAATCGAATGTCTTTGTGTGTTTCACCATCTGTACAAAACTAGTGCAGTAGTGTCTTTTATCTTTTTCCATCTGTGGATGAGCTTCATAGAGTGAATGCGAGGGAAGGAGAACGAAAGAATAAAGAAAGAAGGATCTTTAAGTTGATACGCACATTAGTTTACAGGCACACTGTCTTATCACTGTAACAGATCCAAAAACATTCCCAAGTGAGTGTTTGTTGAAATCTTCAGGTATTACAACGAGTTAAGTGTTATGAAACTTTTAAAAGGGGCCTTTTGTTTTAGCTATTTATTTAATAGCTTTAAAATAGCTCTGCTTACTATATTGTGCAACTTTGAAGTTTTAGCATGTGTTACAGCAGATCCAACTTTACCAGAATACACTTTTCTCAGTTTGTATTTGAAATGTAGCTACTTGTACAAGTTTACTTGTACTATTGACACAAACTTTCCAGGCACTAACCTGTGTCTCTTCATTGCTCTTTATGGTCTCTTTGTATCTGTGTGTCACTCACAAGTTATTTGCAAAGCAAATGATTTACAGTCGACACACTGACAGATAAATCTTATGGGAAAACATGTCAACGGCTGTCTCAGAATAGAAGGCCAAAATATCTGAACCAAATGCCATCTGGGTTAAAGAGGACACTTTATTTGTATGGACATTTTTCAACAACTTGGTTGTAAAAAAAATACAAAAATGTAAAAATATTCTCACATCTTTTTTA